>SNQN01001065.1:55230-108122 GCA_008642245.1 Bassia scoparia
CRWAAAAAAAGTTGTGTTTARCTTGGTAAAATGYTAAAAAATTCCTTTGTTCGTTCTTTCAAGATGGCATCATGGTCAAGGGTGGTACGTGGTCATGTAAAGTGGTTGCAACAGTTCCAACGTATGTGTAGGGTGAATTAATCGTGCAAGGTAGACAAGTTGTGTAGGGTGGCGGTGGCGATGGTAATCGCGTAGCGTGCGTGGTTGCGTTGGTTGTATAAAGAGAGGGGTTAAGGGCTAAAATGAGGGAAGTGAACAAGTATGAGTGCATGACCATCGATAACAAGTTTATGTAAAAATAAAGTACGGAGTAATTTACAAGTTTCAACATACTAGTGAGGTTGAGTTATTATACGTTATCAATCTACATATTACTATCAATTTATTATTTATCACTGTGAAAGGGAAAATGCTACTAACAATCCTTATTACTTTGTACTCCGTAACTCGTACTACATAAAGATAAATCAACATTAATTATTAATTCATCAATGTACAAGTATAAATGTAAACACAACTACTACTCCATCCGTTCTTAAAAATCATGATATAAGGAAATTTGACACTATTTATAAGTTTCGAAAATCTTTCAAATTCTTGTCAATATATAACAAAAAAAACATAATCAAGTAAGATTTTGTTTAAATCGTCCTAATGAAAATTTTATTAATACAATTATCTAACTTTATTAATATTTGTCATACAAATAATGCATTGAGAAACGTGAAGAGGAGAAGTGACATAATCTTTATGAAACATACGAGTACATAATTTAATTTCAAAAGTATAATTTTCCAGATATATACAACCATATATATATACAACCATATAATGGGCTAACATTGATGAGTGTCATAAATAACAAACAACCCTACCTTAGATTCCACACTTGTATCCCATACTTTCAATCCTAGAAATCTAGAATTCATATTCCTATTCAATTCTATTGTACTTTACGATGTTCACATGAAATCAGCCTCGAAAATGATATATTCCCTCTGTATCGTAATTTTCGTAACATTTGAATATTTTATCCCTCACAAATAATAGCAAGAGTTGCGAAAATTATGATACGGAGGGAGTATATTTCACATTGCAAAACAATAATTTATCAATGATAATCCTTAATTATAAGTTATAACAATTGACAAAAAGAGTTTTATAACTGTTTAGTCAACTACTTTAACAAGCAATTCACCATTATTAAACATTCCTAAGTGACCTAACCAACATCATGCATGCCAGCTATACCTAAGACATCATGATAATGACACACTAATATGCAATTAAGTACTAGTAACTACATTATAATCAAGCTATCGATCAGATAATGAGATCTTGATCTAGTGGTAAAGATTGAGTGTCTGTGTATATAATAGGCCGAGGATGTTTATGGTGTCAGCGGTTTTATGATACAATATTTTTCATTTTTACATATTACGAAGTACAGAGTATATCTTTATATTTGGTGGATCATTGTCGAAAATTGAATTTAATTGTACCATACAACCGATTCTACTATTAAATTTGCCATAATAGGTCACTAATTTAAATCTTCATCCTCATTGTATGTTCTACCGCTCTAATTGCTCACTCGCATTATAAAAAATACTTTAAACTATGCCTTAAAACAGGGGCGGAACTAAGGGGGCAGGTAATAACTCCCGTCCTTTTATTCTTTTAATTAAAAAATAGGTAAAATTTACTAATTTTCATAAAAAATTAGATGAATTTTTATATTTGCCCCCGCTAATAGTACAAAATAATTGTTTTGCCCTCTCCAAAATGTTTTTCTAGTTTTGCCCCGTCCTTAAAAGACAAAGTAAAACGACTAAATAGAAAGAGTAACGAGTAAAAAAAAGAGAAAATATTATTATAATGAAGCTTTATGTTGTTTAGTGGATTTTTAAAACATATTTTAAACACATGCATTTATTTGTTTTGGTGCATATAAATGAGAGACTGAGTAAAAGAGCTGACTATATCATATGACACTGCTATATTGGTTGAAAGCTACAAGATGATAATGGAGGTCCCATCTGAGAGAGAGAGAGTAGTATCAGAAGAAGAAGAAGAAGAGTTGAATGGTGAAAATTTGCAAACAAGAAGAAAATCAAAATCCCATCACAAAAACATAAGCAACATTAGTTTCACAAGCAGTGATACAAGTGTCATTACTAGTGAGTCAAACAACAGTAGTTTTGATTTGTCTTCTGAATCAAGCATGGAAGTTAATTACAACAGTAATAGTAGTAGTAATTCTACTACTAATGGTGAAAAACCCAGTTTTTTTGAAAATAGATCTGTTACTGAAAAAGCTGTTGAATCTTTGTCTCAAGCTGATGAAGAAGCAAGCTTTGATGAGACCAACAAAAGAGAGGATTACATCAATGTATCTCAAAATCAAGGTAGACCCACTTTCCCTCTCTCTCTTAATTGTTTTTGAGTCAAATCAATTTCATTGGGGCCTATTTTTCTTTTATTTTTCATGGGTTTTTGATATAAATGCCTAAAATGGAATTTTTTTCTCAATTTTGGGTTTATAACTATGCTTTAGCATCACCCAGTTGCAAAGATGAGATTTTTTTGAGTATATTTGAAATTGATATGTCATTGTTTGAGTGAAGGTGTTGAATTGTTGATTCATGTGATGTTGGTGCTTGTTTTTTTCATATCTTTTGTGAATTTCAGAAAAAAATGTCGCAATTAACTTTCTTTTTTTGGTAATTGGAAAAAAACATGCAGTTTACCTTTCTCAATTAGGAAAATTTTCGACTTATAAATGTTGCACTGATAAAAAAGTTGCAATCTTTTAACTGGGAAATGGAAAATTATTCCCTTTAAATTCATCTTTTATTTGAAAGAAACAAATAATAAAGAAAGCTAACTTTGATATTCTGGTATTGTTTTGTTCTTTGAATTGGGCAAAAATTAAGAAATTATTGAAGTAAGGACATCAAATTTAACATTTTTTTTTCCCTAAAAATGTCTGGTATTAATTTGCTATTAGACTATTAGTTTATTATTGTTACTTAACTATAATGTATTAATGTTGGCATAACATAGATTGTGGTTCTATTTTGAAAGATGTGATTTTGATATGCTGCAGACAGCAATGGAACTACTGCCCGCCAAAAGGGGGTTGTTGTTGAATACTCTTTCTCAGAGAGCAATGGTGGAGACAAGGAAACCGACATTGGATCGAATTCGTATAATGTCTCTAAGAGCCCAGACACTGATGCTGATTTTAGAGATGTGTGGAACTTGCTGGATGATAGCTCAAAAGGTGCCATTGCCACGCCGTCTAAGACATATAATGCTGATAGCACTGCAAACAAAATTATTGTTCTGAATGACAAAGATGAACCTGTTGATACAAGCCATACTGAAGATATTGAACCAGTATTCGAAGAATATGAAGTTGAGAGGGTGGTTATGAAGCAGAGAACACATGACATTATTTGTCCTAATTGTAAGGATTGTATTACTGAAAGAGTTATTTTAAAAAGGAGGAAAAGGAAAGCCCCAGAACCTCCTACAATCACTGCAGAGAGAGAACCTCTACCTCCTCAAGATGAGCAGAATACAGAAAGTCTGCAAGGCATCTCGTGCTTTTCATGCTTCCGCATTTTCATTCCTAAAGGTAAATTTTGATTGCAACTATTTTATCAATTGATGTTTCGTTTTGAGGCACATTGCTGAAAGCTAGGAACTGCATGGGTTGGGACTGAAGTTGAACATTAAACAGTGTGAAATATATCTTGAACTTCCATGTACATGTTGGTCTTTTTATACGGGGTTCATGTTCTAGTGCTTAATTCTGCTAACCACATAAGCTAACATAACATTTCGATAAATTATCATCAGACATTCAGAATGTTACAGGGCAGAACACGGCCTCAATATTCATATCTGTTCCTTTGGTTACACTGGTTTAATTCTACTGCCTGTTAACTGATTACAGGGGACGGTTTTCTAAGCTGGATTTTCAAGCCTAAACCACCCGTTCCTCAACAACCAGGTAAACCAATTGTTTTAAAGTCCTTTGTTGAAAAATTAGTTTGGTAACGATCATGCACTAAAGCAATGTTAATTGTGTTGGATATCATAGCAATAACATTAAAACTCGGAGTGATAAATCATACACTGGCATCCACTTACACAAAAAGGGGTTGAATTACATTCTATAGAAACAGTACCATAAAAAAAGACAACATTTGGACAAAAGATGTAGCAGATTGGGAGGCAAGAAGCAAATAGAAATCAAGATTTAGTTATACCAGTGGGATAGACTTAGCAATTAGCATTATGTTTTAACAATATTGTCCTATGGGATTGTAGGTGGTACACTCCTTGGAGACTCGGAAACAGGGGAACCGCCACGTGATGATGGCACAGGTATCATGATGAGTTGAAATTAGAGAAGAAATGTTTTCTTTTACGCTTTGAGTTCCAAGTTTACTCCAATTTGTCTTTTACCTTCCTCTTTGTGTGTTCGTGTGTGTGTGTGTGTTACATATAAATTCTAACCATCCTTCAATTGGCAGGGACTCGTTTTCCTATGTGGATTGTGACTTGTTGTCAACGAGACCATCCAGAAAAGCCAGGTAAAGGTTTCTACAAAACCTTCAGCTATGAAGTGGATGTGGATCTATATCTGTAACCGTTCACTGGATGGTGATATGCATGACTAGTATATCCAGATGTATTTTTAAGTTTTGCTGTTGGCTCAGTGTTTTCTGCACTGTTTTAAAGATCATTTTCCCATTCTATATTCTGACTTCTTATATTATGGATTTGGATAGCGTCAACACCTCAGAGGAAACCTCTACAGACACCAGAACATCCAGAAGCTGGTATCTTTCGTTACCTTACCTAATCTAGCAATTCAAATCGTCAGTTCTTCATCTAGCACTAGTCTATGGAAAGATCTTATATACAAATATTAATAGGTGTTGGTAATTGAAAATATGCAGGTACAGCTGGTACAGGTGATAAAACTAAGATTTCTCCGCTGCCGTTTCATGGTAATGTTAATCTCATTGTGCTCTTCGTATAGAAAGAGTTCTTGTTCTGTAGTCTGTGCAACAGAATTCATGATCTAATTTCAGGTTTTGTACTACAAAATACTAATCAAAGGAGGCTTATTGGTATCATTTTCAGGTAATGATGCAAAAAGCCAGTTACCACCCACTACCGAATCTCCGAGACCACCTGCAAGTGGTAACCGTCTGTCTCTGTATATTTATTTGGGCTTTGCAAGGTTTTTCAGTGTAAATTTCTCATACAATATAGACAGTACAACATCCGACCTTGAAGTGGATTTTTTTTCCTAGAACTATTCTGTATATCATATTTATGTTAATTTACATGAACCAAAATGATAATTTCGTGGGGGCGTTCCCTAATCTATGTGGATGACTTTCCGGAATAATCACTTTTGCTTCATGTTTGCTGACCCCACATAGGGGATTAAGGCCATGATTGATTGATTGATATTTATGTTAATTGAATGGTGGAAACAATTTTTTGGGAACTGATTGTCGTGTTTTTGAGTATGTTGTGTAGGTTCGGAAGTTTCAGCTGATGTCACAAAACCTCCTCCATCGCCATCTCATGGTATACTTCTACTTTTTTTTTAGAAGGCTTCCTCTTCCCCTCATCCTATGAAATTAGCTGTCCGGCTATCTTAAAAAGACTTAATAATCTTTCTTCGTGTATTATATCATGTAGTTACTCAAGTGAACCCTCCTCAAACTCCTGGAAAACCTGAACATGGTATATTATCCTTCTCTTTTAGTTGTTAGCAATTATAATTTCACCTTTTGCAGTTTCAAATTATGGAGCTTATTGCTATATGTTTCTGTAATGGTGCAGACTTGCCAGGCGTGAACAGCTCCTTGACACCCATAAGTACTGTTGAGAGTACCTTTCTCCTCTCTATCCAGTTAGTAGCTTACAGCTATATATTATTAGAAACTTATTTATTTACTTCTGTGGCAATGCAGACGGCGACTTGCCCCCTGAATGGAGACCTATTGTATCTGGTGAAGGTATCTCACTTTTCTGCAAGCATTTCTAGTGTGTGCACTCTGTTGCATGCATGTCTGTCTAATGAATGATGCACAATAGCCTTGGTCTTAGAATTTCTTACTCTGTTATGTTTTCAATTTAGTAGCACGGTTTATAGGCCGTAGTCTATATTACCTTGATACTTCACTTTTGCTGATATGCGCATGTTTTTGAGTGATTTCTCTATTTAGTTAGAATCAGACTTTAACTGTCAGAGAAAGGTCCACTGTGGACCCTAAATGTTATCAACCTGCTTATGAAGCCAAGTAACAAAAGCATCCAGATAACCCATGCATTTTATTGGCTTAAGCCTTGAATGTATATTAAGCTCCCTAAAGAATATAAAACAATTAATTATGAGCTGTGTTAGTCTGGTGGATTGATGACCTGAAATCGAACAAGGTTATTTGTGTGTTGTATTGACAAGTTATTCATTTCCAGAACCTAGCTGCAGTCACATCACATGCAATTGCTCATTGGTTTTATGGACAGACTTGTAGGTTACTGATGCTTACCTATTTCTTCTATGCAGGTCAAGGATCACACTCAAATGAGAACAATCGTCCACGACCATCGCAAAATCAGGGTAAAGTTCTTTCTGAAATACTCTAATCGCTCTTTTTTATTTTGTCAATCAGGATTTTAATTCAAGTCTGCAACAAATTACCAACATGTTTTTTGTGTGTGTTAAGATGAAGGTACCCCTCAACAACCTGAGCGAAAGCCTCTTGTACCTTCTGCAGGTACCGCTCTCATGCTCACTAACCCTTCTTTAGCACATTTGCTTGCATATATGTGTTGGGAAGCCGAAAAAAATTTTACTCACAGGAAATTCTTATACGCACCATCTATGGCTGCAGTATATAAAGCATTAAAGCTAAAGGTTATAAAATAACACTTGGAAAGTTGATTCTTAAATTGAACAATCAAGAGCTTGTTACTGTATTTAATGAGAGTCAAACTTGTCCTTTGACAAAAGAAACAACACATCTATGAAAAATATCGCTTAACCTTTTTCCTAGGGGCTATGGAGAATTTATTTGTTGCGTTTTTTTTTTTTACTTTTTAATTGAATACAAAAATAAAATTGCTAGAATATGCCTCATGTTTCACTCTATGTATTAATCATCTTTAGCACAGCAGGTTTTCCATCGTGGTTTCTGAACTGCCTTCAACCTTCTGTTGACGGAATGAATCCAAAACCTTCATTGACGTCAGGTAAAGGCTTTCTTCATACTCTTCTGCTGACAAAGAAATGTTAAGCAAGACATATAATGCTGATGGCTTCACACACTATGGATGACTTTTTAATACAAATTGTGAAACAAAGCTTACACAAGTGTGTATAAAATATTTATATCTGTTGACTCATAATATTATGATGTATCAGATGACCATTACGTGCAAATTCCCGAACCTCAACCTTCAGCTCCGCCCAGCTCAGTTGAACAAGGGCCTTCAGCGGAAGTCGGTAGTTCTATCTCATCGCATCCACTTGAAGATCCCAGAACTGGAGTTGCTGGGGTGGATATCATTAAAGCCATTGTCTATGGTGGTCTGGTAGAATGCATCACCAGCCTAAGTGTCATAACTTCTGCAGCAGGTGGAGATGCCACCACATGTGAGTTTTTTGTCTGCGCTAACTAAAAAATGCTATTGGTGGTATATACTTATAAATCATTTCCGTACATATCTTTTGACCTGTGACTGCATGAGAAGTACTTGTTTTGTAGAAGCTACATGAAATTGTTTGGTTTTTCAAATCAAATTATGCCTCTAATTATCATCTCAACAATGAAAACTGTGGAACTTGTCAAGAAGTTCATGGTCTGATGCAGCATAATTTCTTGCCACTAGGCAAACAATTCGTTCTCCAGTCAAGGCAAAAGACGGACATTGTATTTCTCTTCCTCTCGTCTTTGTAGCTGAAAGGTCTTCTAATATGTACACTTATTTGTTCATACTTGAGTCATCATGTCTCCCTTTTATCTGCTGCTTATTTTATCCATTACTTAACTCATGGAAYTCGTTCAAAGTTGGACATAGCTTTTTAATCACAACCTTGCCCTACATTGTGTTGCAGTGAATATTGTAGCTTTGGGACTTGCTAACGTCGCTGGAGGACTTGTTCTTCTTCTTCATAACGTAAGTTGCACTTCAGCTTAATACCAATATGCTTTAGGATTTTGATCAGTAGATGTATTTTTCAGCTCAACATATATTTCATTATTGTATTGGGTCAATCCATACTAATTAAAAAAAGTAAAATAAAAATTCATGTTGAATTGCGTTTTAATATTAATTTGAAATATAATTTGTCCATGCAGCTAAGGGTTCTGATACATGAGCATGGAGAGGACCGCTATAGATATCAACTCGGGCAACCACGCCACTTTCTGCTTCATACAGTTGTTGCTGTAATATCCTACCTTGTTTTTGGCTTACTGTCTCCTGTAATCTACGGCTTTGCTTTCCGGAAGAGTGATAACAAGGACTACAAACTGGCAGCAATAGCAGCTGCTTCGCTTGTTTCTATAATCATTCTTTCCACAGGAAAGGCATATGTACGAAGGCTGACACATAAGGCATACATACAAACTATCATCTATTACGTAAGTATTGGGTTCATGGTCTCCGGCATTGGATATGTTGCTGGTAATCTAATAAATGCGCTACTTAAGAAGCTTGGTGTGTTTGACCCCAGTGCTCCTGTTGCAATCACTGGACTTGAAGCAGAAGTTGTGAACAGAGCTTGGACATCTTATTGATCTACTTTATTTTCATTGTTGAGATTTTTTGTCCTCGGCCTTATTTAGTTTCAGTCGCTATGTTGAACCTTCTCCCCTTTGTGGGAATGTAATACTCCGTACTTCATAGTTATAATAATAAAATGCCTTCTTTTCTGATGAATTTGTATTATAACGTTTACTTCATTTATTGTTGATAATTGTGAAACAAGCCATGGCCAGACTCGATCTTCTACCCAGGAACGTAGGGAAGCTGACATGCGTGCTTTTAGTCACTCCACACACATGCTCGCGAGACATGAGACAATAACTCAACACTTGCATATCATTAAAAGTGGCACAGTCACTGTGTGTAATGTGCAATATATATGCTACATGAAGGCATTTTGGCTTGCCACATCAATACAAATCACAATATCATCAACAATAAAACTTCAACAACATTTCAATCACAACAGCAATAAAAGACTGATATATGAACGTTAATCTGCGCGTTTATAGCTTGGGTTGAGGCTTTCAGTTACCTGCGCGCTTATCTTGTACGTACGTGCGTGTCTATTGATTTTCTGCAGATTTCCTTTGTTATTGCTAGCCAAATGCAACAGATAGATTAAAAATCATTAGACATCTTTGTTTCATTCTCATAATAAGAATAAGAATAAGAATTGACTAAGAAATTTGATTGTGTAACCAACTCATGACACTGCATTTTTATTCTCTATAATTATACCAGCTAATTTTACATGCTTTGAGTTTTAAAATACAAAAACATGTTGGTTGTTGCCTAACACAAGTCTCATTACATGACAGTCAATCAAAAATTATACTTTGAATTGGCTTGAATAGTCTAAGAAAGATGGAAATACTTGGTCTTACAAGCTAAGCTATGATATAGAAAACCTCACATTGTGATTAGAAGAATCTCATGTTGCAAGCATGAATGGAAAATCTCATAGTTTTGAAGAAWCTGTCCAACCTAAAGTCGGAGCGAAAGGCTTGAAGGCGGCTACTAAGGGAGGAATTCACATTAGTCCAGCTCAAATTGCAGGTAAAGTCACTTGTTCTCTTAATTTAAGTTTTAAGGTTTGCAAGTCAATTCATTTGATGAGCAAATGTTTTTGTTGCATTTTCACCCCTCTATTTCTTGTAATGTTACCTATGTTTTTGTGATCTCAATTAAGAACTTGAGATCATATGTTGATGCCATTAAAAAAAATTGTTCGGAAAAAAATTCTGAAATACTTCGATTCCTCAGGCGAATGGCTGTAACAGCACTTGCCAGCCATTCGCCGTTGGAAGCTGCTATAAAATGATCGTATTTTACKATCAAATTTCAGTTGATGTATAACTTCTGTACGTTGTCAGTTGTCCCGGAAAAACTAATAAGAAAGGATTAAAGTCCTGAGTATTTTCCATCTTTCGCCTAGCAGACATCAGAGAATTCTCTGATCAGAAAGGATTTGATGTTCAAGAAGCMATGAAGAAGCCGAAGATGCATGATAGTGTGAGTTGTACTACTTGTAATTCACATATCGCCAGAAGGGCCACTTCAAATCTACGAGTAATTTCGAGTACACCGGTGGCAGTCGACATTACAGTGGAGAGGGGGATAAATGAGTCGGAATTTCATGACTGGTGTTGCTCTTCTTGCAGCTCATATGTTAACAAAAGGATCATTCTACATAAAAGAGATATTGCTCCTGAGAAACAAGCTATCAGACCAAGATCAGGTATATATGCATATTTCCTAAGTTTGTAAGACCACATCATACTTTTCATTCCATTAAATTTATAACAAAAACAATTAGCTTCCTACATAGGCCTTGCTCCTTAGCGCGAATAAAAATGTTGTATTCGTAGTAAACCATCCCTTTTTTACTTGCTCCATTTCTTATTACAGACTTAACGAGGGATAAAACTAGTAAAGTCGAGAGAAAAGGGAAATGATTTAGGATTGATTTCGCTACCCCAACTACGAAATCATTTCTTATTACATAAAAGGAACAAGCCATGTATAATGGACATTCCAAAACTAAAAATGAGGCAAATGGGCAAAGTAACATTCTTCRTGTGGTAATTTTTTGAGGTGAAAAGAAAGACAAAGTAGGACATGCTCAGCACTTAGAAACCAAGATGTCAAATTACTAGTAACAGGAAAGATTAGGTCATAAGAAGAGCACTTCATAAGGCAGGAAACTGTCATAGTATTCACTTGAACAAAATACTGTCAAATCTGATCACATCTTTTCTTTTTGTAAGGAAAACAATATTACATAGTGGAACAACACCTAGCAAAAATAAATAGCCCTTTTTGGAAATTGTATTCAAGAGCTTTGACTCAAAAGTGTTCATTAATCCAGAACATATGATTGTGTCAATGCCTGGAGAAATAGAGCGCGAATCTTCTACACCTGATGTGTCTCGGGTGGACATAGTTAAAGCTGCTGTGTATGGAGGCCTCCTTCAATCCKTCACGAGTTTGAGCGTTGTAGTTTCTGCAGCAGGTGGYGACGCTTCTACATGTGAGTCTTCCACGCCRCTCCTTTACACTGTCTCATCCTTGTACTTGTCGGAATAGCTTTGTTAGTCTTGCTTCTGTAATCTGTTCTGATTTCTGAAGTTTCATGATTTTACAATTTTCATCTTAGAAGTTTCTCATTTTCACAATGATTTGWTTCTGTTTCCTGTGATGTGCAATGTCAGATTTCGTGTTTCAACAAACAATTGATTTATACCTTACAAATCATATACATGGTTCCATCCAAATTTTCGGAAACAAAACTATTTCCAAAAAAATTGAAAATCAAAGGTGTTTTGAGAGGTTGAAGGGTCTTTTTGAACTGTTTTTGGTATCTAATGATTTCTGAAATAGTGCAGTATTTCACTTTTTCATTAGAATATGATATAGTTGCATTCTATCAAAGTTTTTTAATCATAAAATATAACTGGCATGTTTCTTGTGACTTCAAACATGAGAGTGTAATAACTTTCTATTACTGTCATATAAAGATGATTTCTGATTATTCTTAATTGTACAGTTGCTAAGAGTACAGTTAACTGAGTTCATTGTTMTCTGCTGCAGTGAATATAGTAGCTCTGGCACTCGCAAACGTTTTTGGAGGACTTCTTGTTCTTGCTCATAATGTAAGTGACACAAACAAATTTTCGACAKATTAATATTTTTCAACATGATTATTACATCAGGAGCTCATCAGSACATTTTGATACTGCATTCTGACACTAAATCGATCTTGCAGCTTAGAGCGCTGAAACAAGAGCATAACTCGGAGCACTATGAAAAGCAACTAGGAAGGCCGGGTCACTTTCTACTCCATGCAACAATCGCGATCATATCTTACCTCGTMTTTGGCCTAATGTCTCCAATAATCTATGGGTTTTCCTTCTACAAAAGCGATGACAAGTACTTGAAGCTCYCAACACTTGCAGTCTCTTCTCTTGTYTGCATCACAATTCTCTCCATAGGTAAGGCATACGTACAAAGACCTCCAAAGGCGTACATGAAAACCATCRTCTCCTATGTCAGRCTCGGTGTCATGGTTGCTGGACCTGGATATATAGCTGGTGGTCTCGCGAATATGCTTCTTAAGAAGCTCGAAGTGTTTGATCCCTCGTCTCCTAATAGTATACCTATGATCCAAGCAGAAGTGATTAAAGSGTCGCGGTTGTCTTATTGATTGTTATTGGCTCTAATTCTTAGAGATTGCTACTTCTAGCTTTCGAAGTGTTATAATTGTATGTAGTCTAATTATCTGGCGAACTACATGTCATTTGTAACCATCAGTTTTAAATTAGTGGTAAATTGGTGKTGAAGGGCTGAGCCAAATTTAAAGATATCTTCAAAACACATCCAAAACCCAGAAAAATCCCCTCAAATTCGAGCCAAAAGAATCATAATCGACGATTAAATCTACCTGAAAGGCTGAAACCTCAGACAATGATATGTATAGTATTGTATTTGTACATAGGTTGCTTAGGAACCATGAATCCGATCAATAAATTCGAATGAGTTTTATGCCCGATGTCAAGTTGGTTAGGAACATGACTTCCGCGTTTCACGAAAAATCATGTCAAAAGGAAAACATATAAGGTGGTCTATTACGCCAAACCTCTGTATGGCCATGATTTGCCATGAACCTTGATGAAGATTAATGCCTTTGCCTAGAAAATGGTTGAGCCATGGTACCGCGATATATCAGTACTGTAATGACTTAGTTTGGTTAGAAATCTAAGACAAATTACATAATAACAATTGCACGAGCATGTTTACTCAATATGTACATAAAATTCAAATCCCAACCCAATATGTAAAGTCATTTATGAACAAAGCAGGAGAAATTTCACGACGAAAAGTCGAAAACCAGTTGGAAGTTCCCCAACATCAAGCAAACAGAAATCAAATCAATACTGATAGCAGATAGAAGTAGCAGATGGCAGACAGCTGCTTCAAAAACAATAATCAAGGAACAACCTGCCAATGAACAGAAAATATAGACAAATTCTACCATCAACGAGAGAATATCGTTTTCACCCTCACAATCAACAATGATATAACTTTACCATGGGAAAAGAAAATCGGTGATAAATCATAACGACGCAGAGCAATCCCATCTCCTCAAAACACAAGAGCCTAGCAGAAATAGATTTTTATAATACATATATATTCTCAGGGAACAAGTTCAAGGAGACTACAGGATTCCCAATACATTTAACAGCCTGCACACAGCAACAACAAAGAGGAGAGTGTAGTGAACTCAAGGGGGCAGAACAAAAAAGAATGGATCGACAGCAGGGCATTATCTGGACAAAATTTACAGGCAGCTCTTACATTGCAGCGACAAAATAGCAGGAGGTGGAATCASGAGAAACTCTAAATTGTTTATATGTCATCTATGTTCTGCACATTCTATTACCACACACAGAAGCAGGGAAAACCCATGCACCCTCAACTGCAAAATGGGGAAGAAAAACAATCTACACTTGCCCATAGGCTCATATTTGGCGGCTGGGAGGTCGACCAATAAGCCGGCACTGTTCAGGGAGCAAAGAAGTTATAACTTGTTCATTAACTGAGAAAAGTTCCCCATCAATCCCACATCCATCATGAGAATGCTTTCCTGGTTTTATTTTGACAGATTTCACCTGCATATCAACAGAAGAGGTTTTAGCACCGCCAAAAACAGTAAACATTAATAGAGAGTAGCAGAGCACGCAAGCAAAATCAAATCAAAATCATAACATATTTCTTGTGAAATTCACCCAAACCCAAAAGCCAAAGCCCCTTTCAAGTAAAGTAACCAATAATCATATTAAATCATCTTGTCAGATGACCCACCTCATGATAGAGGAGTTTAAACTCTCCCATTGAATATTGTCAAGACTCTCAACTACCCAATAAAATGAAGCATGTAAGTTGATCCTGTCAAACACCCCTCCAAACCCAACAAATTCTCCCTCCAAAAACCTCTCTCAGAAAGGAAGGGAGAAATGTTCTTGGTTACTTCAAGATAGAACTGYGCCAGAGATATAACAATCATCGTGCTTTCTTAGGAAAGAAAAAACATACTTCTGTACACACATAGATGAATTCATATGTCATGGAGACACATGTTACGATACTTTAATCTTCAAAAACTAAAGACCACGCAATAAGAGGAGCTATTATCATACCTTCACATACTCAACATACGGCAGGGACAAATGTCGACCAAATTGTAGACGTAAGAAAAATCTTATCAGCCTGAGCCTTCCACTTCCATGGACCAATAATAAATCTAAGGAATTGTCATCAGGTTCAGCATTTGGTGCCACCACCTGCGAACTCAAACTTTGAACAGTTTTGCAAGAATGGTTGCATACCAGAACACCAAGAAATGGCCCTTTCTTAACCACCCATTTATCATCAAGCCTAGGAGAAATTTCTCTCTGTTTGTCCTCTTCATCTTCCTCAGGCTGTGGCCCAGGCAACTCAATGCGATTTTCTTCGTTCCAGTTAGGCTCAGAGTCCCACTTAGGTTCAGAATCCCAGATTGGACCAGGGTCAGACATTGTGGAAGAAATATCCTCCTTATCAGGTCCAGTATTACCCCAAGAGCTTCTAGTGGCATCATGTGTGGTGGTCATTCCGGCCCATCCCTTGTCTGTCCTTGACTTAGACCTAGTCCTTGGCCAATTTGGTGTCGTTGACAGTGGAAGTTGGGGGTGAATAACTTCAGGTTCTGCCGCTTCATTCCTCTTTCCAGAAGATAGACGTTTTGTCTTAGGATCTAGGCCACGCACATAATCTGATGGCTCAGTGCTGGCACGTGTGCTACTGCCAGATGTATCCATTTCCACGCCTGACATCCTACCAGGGCTCATTATTGAATCAATACTCGACAAACTGGAAGCTCTAGGAAGACGATCTGCATTTGATTTCCTCATAATGTCTGTGTACAAATCAGACATATCAATAACTTCCCGATCAGCTAGATATTTTCCATCCTCAGGTCCCCCGGTTGATGCTGGAAGATATTCTAGTTCAAAGCTGTACTTTGGCAAGCACAAAAACTTGAGAAAACCGGCAACAAAGTAACGCAATGGACCAAATCGCTTTTGATACTTCTCAGAGAGCTCCAACACTGACAAATTTTTAAAAATCATGATATTAAAAACTTGCAATCACACATTTTACAAAAAAATAACTATTACGTGGTGTCAGCTTGTCATTAATGTTGAAGCAACATCTCTCATTCAAATGGAACTAATGGGAGTATTCATCCACACAAATTATAAGCTAACAAGCCACCTTTCTCATTCAAATGGAAGAATTAACATCAAGARACATCATAAATTAACTGTCTAGCATTTGACTCCCACCATTCTTCCAGGTTCGGCCCATTTACTGTAGCAAAAAATACTAAGGAAAAGAGTAAGATGGGAGGTAAATAGAAGCACCACCAATGAATATATCTTACATGCTCAGAATTGGCACATGCATTGACAATTTGCACATAACAAGGAAAAATCTAAAACTATACTATTAATAAATAATCTTTTTTTTAGCCAGTCTCAACTACTAATTAGCTCATAATGGTCCCAATTTTGTGGGGGTGTCTTTCAAAAATGGCCTAAGATGGATTATAACAATGTTAACAGGGGAAGCACTCTTGATCAACAAACGGCCAGACTTATTTTGGAGATCACCCCCAAAGTTGGGACCAAACCAGGTTGATCAATAGTTGGAATGTTTAATAAGGACGGGAACAAACATGGGGATCATCAAGTATTACAATTTCTTCCTATACTTAATGGGCATTATAAACCAACAATAGATTATGCACTTTACCATCTATTAGACATCAGTAAATATGAGCTACTTGAACGAGATCACAAGTCGACAAAGCGCAGATATCACTGAATAAGTAGCAAGTTACACTATAGAGAAGAAAAGTGGAGTTTTTAAACAAGTAAAAAAGTATAAATTATATAATTACTATCTCTCCTTTCCAGTTTTTGTTCTATGCCAACTTTTGAATTTGCACATTGCAACGGATTGTGACCATTAGACAACCTTCATTGCATATTAGTAAATGATAACAACTATGATATAGATAGAATATGTAAACTCAGACAGATCACAATAAGGACTCCAGCTCACTTGTCTATGGATTGTTTTGGCGTGCATTTACGTAGCGGTTTAGAGTCGGACTAGGATTAAAATGCTACTTGGTAACTTTTATGTCTTACAGCAAGGTACTGTTATGAGTTAGAAGGCTAGCAACGGCTACTCTTTTCTCACCACTTAGTTACGTAAGTTTAGCTCATCGTCTACTCTGTAGATTAAAATAGGCACTAGTATAATTTCTTCTTACTCTATTTACACTACTTTTTTTCCTCAATCGTTATTATTACACACTCAATACGGAAAATTAATTCTACTGCGCTAATAGTGTACTCCTACCGCACATTATTGTACACTACTATGCGAACATCCATATACTTGAGTTCAAATTAGATATTCTCTAATTTATGATACACTCAAATTTCAAGCGAGCACGAAGAAAGGAGAATCAATTTAAAAAAAATTACATAAATAAATAAGAAGAGTCACTTGATAATTGAAATATAAGGCATTATAAATATACACTGCTTTAAAAAGTCACGCTTTAAGTGTTCCTTATGTGCATTGTGATAGAGCAAATTAGGTGGAAACAATACTTTCCGAAAATACATCCCTAAGGTATTCATTGCCTTATCATATGGAAAGAGGTATTGCCCAAACATTATGCACYTAAGTATGAGTTCATGATACAATATACAGTCACTAGTCCACAGATGATGCTGATAACCATAATCATGATTCACTTTAAAAAACACAATTGACTATATAGAAGAATARGCAAGTATGATCATTTACCATCACTGACGAAACCAAAATAGGAGACAGTCGTCCCAAAGTGAATTGCTCCACTCTGTATCCACTCAACTGCAAACACATCCGTTGCTGTGAGGCCACCCTGGAAAAAGGAAAATGGGGAAGAAAGAGAAAAGAAAACCATCGTAAATGGCAAAGCTTTCAAAAGCAATACTAAAGGCAAGACTTTTCAAGCAAAAATCAACACTGAAAATAAAGCCATCTAAATAAAAAAAATGGAGCAATATGCATTGTGTTGCACAAAAGATGTCAGCACCTTTTTTGCTTTGAAGAAACTTCTAACATAACATTCATTAACAGAAGGCAACTCAAATCACTGAGATAATGCATTTATCACAAAGTCACTGCACTGCTAATACAATTTGAAGTACATGTTCAACACATCCATCAAGCCTAAAGGAGATCTCACGAATCATGATGATCGTTCATGCTGCATATAATACATAAATAGGCAAAAGAGTATGACTGTAACTTAGTGGTTCTACCGTTCATCAAAGCTGCAGCCATAAACTGTCCAATAAGGTTAAATCCAAACAACCAACTTTGCTTACTGCTCATTAGAACTTCGGGTCAACAGTCAAAAGAAAGAAGGGAACTGCAGTTGTCTCAAAAATATGTTACTACTCTGCAGGAGGCATAGTATGGAGTAGAAAAGCTCCAAACAGAATAATGATAAAGTGAACGATCAAAGCAAGCCAACACTTTGGTAGTGAACCACCTATTTTCGAGAGAGCAGGTAATTTCATTAATATGAGGCACACTCAAAATCAGTTATGGCAGACGGCTTTTATCCATAACACTATGTATAGTAATATATATTATATTATTATATATATGTATATACTCATATATTTGTATGTATGTATACTGATAATATCAAATTGTTTATGTTTTAGTGTTGTAGAGAAAGCCATTCAGGAGCTTTATGCCATTAACCTCTCCAGAAAGAAGCTCTGTTAAAATTAACTAAAATTTACAGTCAAAATAAAATCATAGAAAAAGCACCGAGACTTGCACATTCAATACAATTGAATAAAAGAATTTCATGCACATTCAGAGGTAAATAAGATTGGATGCTACAGCTAGTGAGCTTGATAAATGATAGTAGAAATAAATAAATAAACCTACTTCACAATAGATTTAGCAAGCAGACGCAGGATTATAACTCCCAAAACGGTCCAGACAAGAGAGAATTTAGAACCAGCTGGAATGATTCAATTGGGACGAGATATTGCCTCTTCTCGATTACCCTACTGAGACAGTCCATCTCAAAACTGCACAAACAATAATATATTTGAATATTGATTACGAATTTCTAATGCACCTATAGCAATCAACTAATTGTTTCTGGTTCCTTTTTTCGACTAACCAGACATGTTTGTATTTTGTAGTACATAAAGACGTACATATAATGGACTTAACAAGTATTTGGTTCTACATATTAACGACTTGAGCTAGTATGAAGTGCTTCAGAAGAATAACCGGGGCGGGGAATAATTGAAGACATACTCATTCACAATTCCATCACCCCACGCATACAATCCTATCAGAGGAAAAAACACAGAAAAATGAAATAAAAATAAAGAATGAAAGATAAGAAAAAATAAAATAACAAACTCCAAGTAATGACAAGTACCATCTGACAGGTGTAAAGTCAACAGTAGAGGAATTTTTTAGCATGCCCAGCACAAGTTTGTTTGAACCTCCAGCTTAAACCCTGCAAGCTGAGATAATGACAGCCATGAGCAGATCAAGTACTACTGCAGATACATCCAAAAACTGGAATCAAATATACTCATTAATAGTTCTTTATAAAATTATTTTGAAGACTCGCATTTTCTAATTGCCKGAAATTAAGCACCAGTAACATACAATTCAGCATATATGTTRCAGATAGCAGAACTACAAAAGGGAGATAAGAGAAAAATGACTCTCCTAAAATTCAGAACAAAAAGTATACCAATAGTCAAACCAACTACATGTGCTAGACTRCTAAGTTCCTAACAGCCAATTTGATTGGACAAGTAATCACAAAATAGAATGTGCAGCATGAACATCTTTTAACCAATACCCTGGCAATATGTGTGAATGTAACAGTGATATTTATCATACCTTAAAAATCGGCTCCACAATTCCGTGAAATACTTTGCTTGACCGACCACGTCCAGATCGTGGGTTCAATATCACAAGCATTTTTGGTGGACTCTTACATTTGATATATGGTTCGAATGGTTCYAAAAGAAAATCACTAGTTACGGAATCAGAAGCTTGTTTCTTTGAAGATACAAGTGGATGCGGCAAACAATTAATATAACATTGTTGATCTGCGAAGGCATTCACCCATTGAAGCGCCTCATCTGGGTTAGAAGCCAAAAAACGATAATCCTTCCGACATCTTTGAGGTTTCACAAAGCAAGAAAGGACAAGTGCACGGTTCTTTATTGGATAGGAGTGTACAGTAAAATGCCTAAGACCAGAATTATAAGATACCTTCAAAACAAAAGGGAGGAGAAAGTGGTCAAAAGGGATGATGAAGCTCCAATGTACTACAAGATTTTCCAAAAAACAAATTCAATGCAGCTCACCGAAATCACATCTTCCAAGTACAATGTATTTGATCCCCAAACTAGCGCCTTGCTAGTAAGTTTTGCATCTGCAGCTTCCTGGCTTGTTTCTGTTGACTTTTGTGCATCATTACTTTTCTTAGTCTTACGCTTATCCAAAACCAACTTTCCTGAAAATACATCATATCCTAACAAGTCAGATTGTTCATCTCCTATGTCAATTTTGTGCTCATCCCTCTTTGTTGTTTGTGGGTCATTGCTTGTAGCAAGAACTTCATTTCGACGTGATGTCTTCCCTTTACTACGCTTTTCAGGAAACACAACTGGAGAGCAGTGCTGCCCAGTGGCTATCTGAGAACAGAAACCCAAGCGACGGGCAGATTGCTGGGTTGTCACTTTTAAAGAAGGATTRTTTGGAATGACTCCCGTATTCTGCATTTTACTTGGAAACAAAATACTTCCCTTACATAGAAGCCTGCAGAAACCTTCAAATTTAGTAAATAGATATCCAATTTCAGCYCCTCAGGAACACTTCAGCATTCAGCACTCAACAGCAAGGCTTCAATTATCAATTCCAAATCTTCCAATCACTAATGAACACTGTGTAAAGAAAGCATTGAAATGTGAATAAATAAGTCAAGTATRGGTACAGCTAATATATTGGATGGAATAGTGTATATGTAAACAGAAACTAAAGTGTTGGCGTTTACAGACTAAAGCATTGACTAGTAAATGTGAAATATAATCATGGTTCAAAGTATTCATGGATGTATCAATGAGCCAAAGAATATGAAACCTATTGAACTATGGGGGAAACAGGGGGGTAAGGTCGGCAATAAGCATAACATTCACAAATGTAGTATTTGGTGCAATTGTTCACATGTTGATGTTACAATACACAAGCACACACATTTTTTACACATAGAAAAGTCGTACAGGTAAAAGAAATTTGTACAACATATTTATGGAAGTCTGATTGTTATGCCCTCCAATAGTTGGTGTGACAAGGCTGCCCAAAATAGACTTGTAAGATGAAATGTACTTGTTAGCGTATAATGCTCACATAATGAAACAGAAGGATATTGATCTAAGTTCCAAGTTCCAACATATTTATTGATTAATTTAAGAGTATACCACCAAAACAAATACAGCATAACTAACCTATTAGATAATAACTTGTTATACAACTCCTTTTTTTTCTGACATTTTAAGCAAAGGGAATTTGGTTCAGGTCGGCTGCTGTTGAATCCGGCTCTTCCAAAAAAATCTAAATGTTTCACTATAATCTTATAAATGTCCCTTTTTTCTAACATGCATATAGCATTTAATTCTTTTCTAATTCCTAACAGTCAGTCTATGGTAAATTAGATATCTATACAGAACTAGAAAATTGCAAAATATTTATGACGACAATGATACTGATGCAAGGATGTGCAACACTTATGGGAAAGTTTAGTCCGAATTGGGAAGGACCATGCCGCATTGCAGAGATAGTTGGTCAAGGGGCGTACCGTTTAGAAGATGTTAATGGAAAACAAGTACCAAGAGCGTGGAACATCTTAAACTTAAAGTAGTATCACTTCTGAGGGTAGGACCAACGACAGAGCAAAACCCAGGTAAGTCACTATCTAAGGGGCCGTTCGGTAATTTTTTTTTTGTTTTCAGTTTTTTTTAAAACAAAAAACAAAAACAAGAAACTAGAAATTTTTTGTACACCATAGCAATGCCGAACAAGCCCTAAGTTTCAAGTTTAATACATAACCCAACTAACTAACCCCCAAGACTTTGGCATTGGTGAACTTTTCTAAAGAAAACATCATGTGCAACAAGAATGACTGGAATGAGATTGAAAACAGTTTCAAGTGCGATTTCTTTTGTAGAATCTCACCCCCCCCCCCCCCCCCTTTTAACAAATTAAAATGGCAAGTTCATCTTGATCCTGTAGGAGGGTAGAAAAACAGCTATCAGTCTCCATGAAAGAATATTCATTGACACTCTGGCTAACTGCAAAGCAATAAATTACTTTTACACAACCTCTGGCCATATCTCAACTTTTCTTATCAAGTCACAAGAGCACCAAAGCACCAACACAGAAACCGAATTACAGACAAAGGAGTAACAAGCCTCCCCAAAAAACTATCAGATAGCATACCACATACGTACTCTCCACACCACTTAACACCCAATGAAACCAATCAAAGCATAATCACTCATCATTTACCAAACCAAAACTCGATTGACTGATATTACAAGACGCCGTCCTCGTCAATTGGCTCATTTATCATTATAACCTTCAGACGAGTCCACAAGGGAAATTCCCGGTCCTCCAATGGCATTTTGGTAAATAAACTTTCAAAAAAAAGAAAAAATAAAATGCGAACGTTGTAAATAACATGTATCATGTAGTTTACCAAAATGCTATTGGATATCACATGTTGGGACATCCACTGGATGAACTAGGCAAGCCTCGTCCAAGCAAGCTCAATGATCTTACCTATTCATCAAAACATATTCAGCGGCAAATTTAGTCTTTATAAGACTTAAATTCTGCACAATATAGCTTGGAATATATGGAATTAAGCTCAAACCCACAAAATTCACTAAGCTAAAACCTAAACCTCATCATCTACAATTCTGAGTAAAACGCAGTTCATTCACAAACAAAACCAATTAAAATCCACCAAATTAGAATCACCAAAGTAATAATCCTCAAATTTCAAAAAAAATCTATATAATCAAATCGATCAATCAGCAAAACACTACTGTACACGACACACAAAATCCATAATTAAACCCCAATTCACAAATTACAGCAATTGTCAGCATTTAAACAGACATAATTCGATAAAAATCGAACGAAATTGAAGTAGAAAGGCCGAAGATCTACCTCAAAAACTCTCAGATCACAACCCTCAGCTGCTACCTAAAACTGCCAAACAGTAATGTTCGAAGGAGAAAAATGATCGAAATCTAATGAATTGAAAAAAGAAATCGAATAAATGCAATTCAACAGTTTGACGACAAATGTGAAGGGAAAAATTGAAGAATGCTTGAAATTCAGTTGATTTTGAATTTTGGATTAGGGTTGAAGAAGAGTGTTGTTAGAAAAAAAGAGGAGAGAGAATAATGAGGAAGAAGGAAAGAGTGGAAGAAGAAAGAAAAATGGTTTTTTTGAGGATTTGAGAGCGAGAGAAAAGACAGATGTCACTAGTCTTTCGTTAATTTCATTCCTTTTTATTTTTCCATTTAAACTTTAATAAAAATATTATTTTTGAATAATATAATTTTATGGTATGATACGCGTTGTTTACTCTACTTTGTTTCAGTTTAATTCAACCACGATTATTTTCCGTTAATGCAATTAAAATATAAATATATTTGTCATTTTACAATTATTAGCAATTAGCGTTTATATTGACGAAAAAATCTAGTCTCGACCAATCAAACAAGCAAGTTGAAAAAATTCGATTTTTTATATTTTGGGTGATTGAAATTAATCCTTCATTTTTTTCCAATTACTATTTGTTTCTGTTTAATTGATTATTTGATTAATTTCCCATGATTTTTTTTTGTTTGGTGTACTTTTGTTATCCACATTTTAAAAAAAGAAAAATTAGATGAAGTTGTAAATGAAGGTAAAAGACAACAACCCCCTATCAAAAGGTGGAATTAAATAATATTTAAAAAAATTAATGATTAGAACATTTTTATTTTATGATATAATAAAACATACTTGTATAAGTATACAATTGATTGAAGTCATCTTACCTTCTTAAAATAGATTAAATTGATTTAATTTAATTTGATTATTTCCCCATGTTTTGTGGTTGTTAGCATAATATTTTATAATTAATTAGGTAAGGAGATGAAGCAAAGGGAAAAGACAAACACCCCCACTAAAGGTGGCTGAAAACTTTGAACTTTTGCATCTTTTACTTGTTTTTATTTTTATTTTTATTTTTGTATAAAAAAATATATAAATTATAGAGTAGGCTTTTTGTGTTGTTTTTTAAAAGAAATTTGGAGTGTATGAGAAAGAATTTTGTGATAATTAGTGCAATATTATTTTAGTAGGATTAATTAGCTTTAAAGTACTTAGCTTAAAAGTATGTTCTAGTGCATTGGGATGAAATCAGCTTCTTTGAGTTCTTATGAATTAAGTATTCTTAAATATTGTAACTTTGTGGAAAGCCAAAAAAAATAAAGTAGTGATGAGTGTAATTCAACCAATACTGGATATTGGTGCAGTTCAATATGTATGATTGAATAATGGTCGTTAAAGTTAACACCACCCATCGTATCGATTATAATTTTACAATTCGAGTAAGTAAAATATTATTGTTTTTAAAYATGAAAAATACGATAATTGAGGAATGGTTTTCATKTGGTTAGTTACATGAGTGAAAAAGGTTGGTGAAGAGGATATAGGTTATGGATAAGAAAGGATTGGTGAGAAGGGAGAACATGGGAGTATATGAAGTGAAATCATAACATATCCTCGTTGATAWTAAAATTATTTTTCACCCTRGAAGAGATTGTTTTCCATCTTTWAAAAACAGTTTTACATCTCTTTTAACAATTAAAAAAATAATTAATAAAAACATTGTTATTGATCCAAAATAATTGGGAGTTTAACAATTGAACGACTATTGTAAGTTAGTTCTTTGTAAATTGTTGACAACGATATTTGTTTGTCACAAATAGTACAAACTTTCTTAATGAGCATGCGTATGGTACAATCGGTTGTACTTGGCTAGTTATAATCACATTTATTAGTTTCCTTTTCATTTGGGATTGCAAAAAAATAAATATATATATATATATATATATAAATAAGTAAATCATTTTACAAATAAAAAAATGAGTAAAGTTATACGAAGTATATAGCTTTAAGTACTGTACAACCGTTTGTACCATATAATTTGTCGCTTTTAAAATCTAAATTCTAAACTATTGGTGACCATAAAGATAGGGTAATACGAGTATACTATATTACCATAGGAGACTAGGAGTTGGAAAATGACACGACTACGAATTTCACCAAAGTTTAATGTCTTTTTCACATCAAAAACTAAAAAACAAGAATATGGAATATATTACTAGAAAATTAAGAATGAGATGCCAATATGCCATTGCATATTTGCATATATTCTTTAATAATAATGCACGAAACATAAGTGTCATGGCATAACAATTGTGCCGCCTTGTGACTCAACATTCAACGTGACAGTTTGCGATTTTGCAATTAGCTCAAACAATATTTGGACGTGTTCTATAAAAACACACCCTTCATTTACACGTCATTCCCTCGTACAATGCAGTTTTTCTCTGAGAGTGAAAGATAATTCGGGTGGATAAAGTTTCACTCTGAATCCGAGAGGTCGATTCTCATCCCGTCCTTATGACTCTTTTAGAACAAATAAAAATAAAAATACAATATCTCTCTCAAACAAATGTCAATTATATATTCATTTCAAAATTTTCAACAGTCTCTTACTCAATTTGGCCATTTTTGTTTTCATGCTCTTTTAGTCTTTACAATAAGTTGCTATTCTCTCGAATTTATTTGTGTGTTGATTTGCTAAATTCCTTCTATATTATTATTATTATTATCTTGTGTTTAATTAGTTTACATGACATTTTAAATCTTACAGTCATGTGTATAACATGTTTGTTTTAATAAGTTTAATGTTTATTCAAATGTATACATCATGTTTATACATACGAGTAGATTTACTAATTGCTTTCCTCACCATGAAAGTTATTTCATAGGAGTTTAAGTGGTTTTTTTCTCTCACCTCACATAAAATAATCCCAGAGTACTTGACACATCCTCTTCGCTACTTCTCATGTCACCGGTTGTTGCTTTGGCGGACGACCGGGAGTTGATAGGATGATTGCCCATTGCGTTGCACACATTAGTTGCAAGCCCGCCGCATCTAAAGCTTCAATTAGTGAGCAACTAAACTCTAATTCCCTAAATCATCTACGATACATTGTTGAGTTATTTTGTCATTAATTTTAAAAAATAAAAATAGTGTTTATTCGAACCAACTATTTTTTTTTATGGGACATCATAGAAATGTTAATTTAATAAGCACGCATGATTTGCGCGCGCATATATAACTTATTTTTTTTGTGTGAATGAGGCAATGAGCTATAACTCCTATAAGGGCGGGGTACACTTTACAAGGTATGATGATTCGAACATCTGAATATCTGACCACAATGATCAAATGTGAGGTTGAAGCTACTACTTTCTAAAGACATTTTGGATGGACATTTCTAAACAATTTCGAGATATGCATATTCAGTGACATTCTCATATATAAAGTGAAAATTAGTTCATTTTTCTCCATTTTATTTCCGAGACTATGTATGGATATCTCGCGATTGTTTAAAATTCTCCGATTTCGCGAATTATTAATTTTCAAAATACCCATCATTAAATCGGTTTTCGTTGTAATTTTATGGCGGTTAATGTTAACAAAAAGTTAAAACCTTTGAATTTCCCCTCCATATTATAATCGACTCGACGATTCCTCTCTCTCTCTCTCTCTTCCTTCGAGCTATTCTCTGGATGGCGCAACGCTGGAGTAATTCTATGCCCTAATTTTCGATTTTTTCCCTAATTAACTTGTTGAACTTCTCAGTCGATCATCATTACTTGCATTGTTTTTGCAGTAGAATTGTTCTAGTTCAATTCGAAATTGAGTTTTTTCTAATTTTGAAATTCTAATTATTTCAATTATTTGCCATTGTTGACGAATGACGATTTCAAGTGAGCAATTTAGGTTAGTTCATTCTTCTTGTTTGACCTAATTAATTAAATCGGCAATTTTAAATTGAATTTTTGACAGCTCTTTTTCTTAATCAACCATTGAATGGTTGAATTACTCATGCAACATGAAATCGTATTTAGGGCTTAATAATCGTATGTAATAATGCTAAGTTTGGAATTCATCATAATAATTGTCTTGTGAAGAATCTCACAATTTGTGTTACGCCTCCTAAGAATTCATTGTCTACCATTTACAGCCATTACAGGGCTTTTGTTGCAGGGATATTGTTGCCGGAGAGAGTGAGAGGCGGAATCCTATGGAACATATTAGCGAAGATGCTATTGTATTGTGGCATCGTATGCTATGCCATCATAAACAGCTTTCACACAAGAGATTGTAAGTTTTTTCCTCTCGTTTTTCTTCGTTCTTTCTGATTTGAAATTTATATATTGTATGTTAAATTGAATTCATGTTATTATGTTCTTTGTTTCAATCATTTGTTTCTCAATTTTAGCTTATGTTTGGATTAGGTATTAGGTGTTCGGATTAATTTGTAAAGTAGGGAAGGGAAATGAAGGGATTAATTGAAATTAATCTCTCCAACAACGGAGAAATTTGGAAGGAAAACTCATCATTTACACCTCCCCTTCCTTTCCCTTCCTCCCCTTCTTTTCCCTCCCCCTTAGTTATCCAAACAAAGCCTTAGGGATTTATACTTACCCATTAACCTATGTTAGGATTGAAGGAAATGGAGGGACGGAAAATGGAGGGACGGAATTTCCTTCATTTGGATAACAAATAACAAATAACAAATGGTGGGAATTGGAAGGATTAATTTGTAAGAAATTGATCTCTCCATTGTTGGAGAGATTTGTAAGCAAAACTCATCATTTCCACATCCCCTACTTTTCCCTCCCACTTAGTTATCCAAACAAAGCCTAACATGTTTTGGGGACATGCCTACTCATAACTTATTTTTGTGGGCAGGTTCTTGTTGGGATTGTCAGATACAGATGGTTCTGATCACAATATGAGATCGCAGGCTAAAAATATGTGAGTATAATTATCTTGTTTGAAACCTTAAAGTTTGCTTTGCTAACCTATGGTAGTGTACATTTGTCTTTTTTCTTCATTATGTAAACTTCTTTAGTAATCATTTGACTCGGTGATATGGAATGTTAGAAGGTTAATGCAAGTCTATAAGCACTCCCAGAAGCATACGTGAATTACAGCATTAGGATGCTATCTGTGATACATTTAGGAAAAAATTATTTCGTGTTTGTTTCCTAGTACAACCTCAATACCATACTATGGTCATTCTTAATTCTTCTATTATTCTACCAATTTTCTCTATGAAACAACCATCAGTTTGGTATTAAGTACTGGCAAACTGTAATGCTTGTCCCTTACCTAGATTCAAATGTAAAGCATGATGACAAGAAGCCCGCCGGCCTATTGACAGAATTGACCTGTCATAGTGTATTGGCAGCAGACAGCACTGCAGCACAGTCACTGTAATTGTCATGATTGAGCTATGGCTCAAGCTGATGACAATGCTCCTTCTGTAGCTAATCTCAAGCCATTCCTTCGGCATATAGCATCAACCTGACACACTTGTCTTCCATCTTATCTCCTTATCCCCCGAGATATGTGTTAACAATCTTAACATCACATCGTTATGTTGTATGATGACTTCTACGAAACCCTTCAACTAGTTGAATTTTTGGCTCAATAACAACAGCTTTGATTGCAAATCCAATTTTAGATGTTTGTCTCCATTGACAACGTAAGGAAAATTCTGCCTCTCCTATAATTTTAGAGTTGGTCCGAATTTCACCAACAGGGACTTTTAGCCATTCATTCCTCGGTTTTTCATTCAACTTTTGACTTTGTCTCTTTGATTTGCCATAAGGAAGGATAAGTAGAGAATTAACATGCATCTCTTCTATTGACTGTGAGTCGTCTAGCATGATCACAAACGAAAATGTGTATACGACTCCTGGAGATAGATCTGCAGTGTTGAGTTTTCCGCTCACATGAAGCACAAGTACTGGTGATCTCAGTTTTGCCACTTTGACCATTGCACCATCTCTGTCCCAAAAAGAAAAGAACTGAACATATGAGACTTTTCAAATTTAGAAACTCGCATAATGCAAGTTTTTCTATTACAAGTATGGTTTTTAATATACCATATAATTAACAAAGATTTGAATGTTAGAAAACTAAATTCTTGGGACTCCAAATATCATTACATTGTAAATACCTTTCTTTTGTTTCAGTCCATTCCCAATCATGCATTCGGGTATCCCACTCTGGCAAACCATCAACATCAACTGTTGTTGCCAAGGACAGGCCTGTTGCATATACCATGAAGCAATTATATTGATGCTTGTCCTGCTTCACCATCCAGAACTTCTACTTTCGGTCAAAGAAACAAAATCAATAAAACATACATAAGAAATATTATCAAGCCATAGAAAACAGATTAATTTTAAGGAGAAGCCTGTCAAGAATTCATAATGTGATTGATGAACTTGCCTTCTTATTGTTGTTTAGATAAATTCCAGCAGCGAGTTGCTCATAGAGTTTGTGGATGGTGGACATGTCAAGTGGAGTGTCACATTGCTCAATGATGGCTTCATAGTTATGAGGTAGCCTCTCCCTTTTCTGTGACCACCCATACACCCTAGCTTCTATGCCAAATTCTTTAGGCATTTCGGAAAACTCAAGTTGTTGGAGGGTGGTGACAAACTTTAAGTCTATAGGAAAGTTCTGTAGCTTTTTACATCTAAAAATCTCAAGCTTCTTAAGACTTGATAATGCTCCCTTGTAAATTTTCCAGGTGGTCAGGTTCTCAAGGTTCACAAGGTAGAGCTCCTCAAGTCGAGGAAATGAGCCAACATTACAGGTGAATATCGTTCCCATGTAAGAATTTGACATTCTTAAAAGCTTTAGGTGAGCCAATGCCCCAGCAGCTGCCAAGGTATTCTCATCCTCTAAAACACTATCTTTCAGTTCTAAAATCAAAAGATTAGATGGCAATACGAGGGAGAATTTTTCCACCTGTATTTTTCCGACTAATACCAGTTTATGTAGGTGTTTGTTGTGAGAGAAAGTACAATTCCCGCTTTTTAAGGTCACACCAACCCACTTACAGTTGAATGTATGAAGTCGATCAGTCTTGATGCTTGGGCAACTGAAGGTAGCTTCCAAATCCTCTTTAGTTGACACAACCACCTTCAATTTCATTAGAGTTGTGCTTAGTTTTGGCATCTCTTTCGAAAACCACTTCCCCCCTAAACCTTTTACACCCCAGAGTATTTGCAGGTTCTTTAGTGCACTCAGCTCTAAGTCTTCAGAAATCCAAGGGCAATCAATTGGCAAATATAGATGCCTTAGTAGCATAAGCTTGCACAAGACATTAGGAATTTTCACATTACTACCTGAATCAACATTTCTGTAGTCTAAGGTTAACAAGTTCCTTAGATTTCCAATAGACATGGGGAGTTCCGTGATATTAGAAACACGGACTGCTAGATATCTCAAGTGTGTTAAGCTCCCAATTTGTGCCGGTAAAGTTCCGGTTGAAGTTTTAATGCCCCAGAGACTTAATAGTCTAAGCAACTTGAAATTGTGATGGATGTTCCCCAAGTCTATTGTCTCCTTGGATAAATTGGCAGAATGCAGGATCGCAGAATTTGTCAAAAGTACAAGTGACCTCAGTTTTGATACTTCTGTAGGAAAATGGGTGCTGTAAAGGCGGAAGGGAAATAGAGGAACAAATTAGCTTGTCTATCAATCGTGAGCAAAGAGGAATATTTTTCTGTTACATTATTAGTATGAGCATGGAGGAATACATGAGTCAATTTCTTTGTTACCTGGAATGAAGAGCAACCCTGCGTGACTGTATTGAAATTTTAGAAGCATTGTTAACAATGGAATTGTCAATGGCAGTATTGATTTGGAGAAAACTTTGTTCCCTAGCCTTTCTGATACACAGTTCACGCAATAGATCATGCAAATGAATTGTTTTTATGGCTCCCTTAAAATTAGTCTTCACTACTTGAATCATGAATCGATGGCTCAAGTCTTCTAAAAGCTGCATTGCAACATCTTCTGGGGACATCTCTGCATTTGCAATGACAAGACCCTCAGCTATCCACATTCTGGTCAGCATTCCGGTAGGAATTAGGCAATCTTCGGGAAATGCACCCAAATAAAGAAAGCAAAGCTTGAGATCACAAGGCAGATCATCATAGCTCAGAGCTAGCATATCCTCTACTCTACCATATGAATGTGTGCAAGCATATTCCATCACCCTTGATCGTACGGCTTCACTCACTTGCTGCCATTCCTTAATGCTTCCTTTTGTATTTAGTATCCCAGCCAACGCTACAATAGCCAAGGGAAGGCCATCACATCTTTTCAGCATGTCCTCACCAAGAATCTTGTAGCTTTCGTCATTACAGTTTGGTTGATAAGTAAAAGCAATCTTGCAAAATAGTTCCCAACCTTCCTCCTTGCTCAAAGGGCGGGGCTCATGGACATACAGGCTCCTTTGGAGATTATGGAATTGAACTACTTCTTGGTTGCGGGTGGTGATGATGATTTTGCTTCCTTTATTGTTGTTCATCCGTGGAAGAGCAGGGAGTATTTCTTCTAGAGCCTCTTTCCTCCACACATCATCCAAGACCACCAAATACGATTGCTTTTCCAGAATGTTTCGAAGCTTGTCAACTAGTTCTTCCACACTTGATTTAGCATATGACTCGGACTCCCCTGTAAGGCCACTGACCTTCCTCAAGATTTCGGACAAAACGTGGCTGGTGCTCCATTCTTGGGAGATATGAACCCATGCAAGACAATCAAAACATTCTTTAGTATATGGATGATTGTAGAGCTTTCTAGCAAGGGTGGTTTTCCCTGAGCCACCCATCCCCACAATGGAAATGAGACGTACATGAGTCTTCCCTTCTCCCATCAATACTTCTACCAACTTTTTGACATCTTTCTCCAAGCCAACAACAAACTCACCTTCATCATCATAGGGATAGCTACGCGGCTGTTTCCTTGAGTATCTTTCTTGGTCACTTGATCTCAAATTGTCCCCTATTTTTGTGATCCTTCTGATTCCATAACCAGTTAATCTGTCAGTGACTCGCTTCACATTATTCTGCATTAATTGTATCTGCTTACCTATCCTGTAGGTTTGCGGTGCGGTATGCAAGAAGCAAGCGAATTTCATGAACCGACTTTTATCACCAGACGCTTTTGTGTCAACTTCAAGGATGTATGTATCAATGACATCCTCAGAATCATAAGCAAGTTTCCTTATTTGCCTGATCAAAGTGCCAACTTCCTTCATTTCCTGCTTTGCATCAGCATCTTGGAGATACTGTTGCATAAGTTCAAGCTCTTCTTGTAGGCCTTTAACCTGGTCTGCCACGTCGAACAACATGCTTGCTTCTTGGATCAGCAAGGATCCAATCCATTGGACGGCAGATGCTACAAGAGATTCTGCCATTTTACAGGTACTGCAGCTTGTACACTTCTGGTTAATTTATTTTTGCTGCATCTTATGATCATATCATATCATTAGCAAACTTAGTTTAGCATTCAACCAATCAGCAAGGCCCTTTTTGGTCTCAATAGTTCAAATGAACAAAGTTTTCATAGAAAGGCAAAAGATTAAAGTACACACGAATTCCTTGTCTTATGAAGTTATTAGGTTGTCTTCATTTTAGTGTATATTATAACACTAGAGGTGAGCTAAAAATGAGCTGTATTTAATAACACTTTTAACCTAATAAGCAATAAGAAGTAAAGTCCAGGAATTTTAATATGAACTGTATGGTAAGAGGACTGGTTTCTTCAATTACTTCAGTGATCAATCAATCAATCAATTAGAATTTTTAATCCAATAGGCGGGGTCAGCTACATGAACTAAAAATGATTATTTCGTGTAGTGTTTCACAAGAAACTCAAATTCCATTCTTCACCATATCTGCAACCTACTGAGTACTAACGATTAGACAAAGCTACTTCATGCAAGGACTAGTAGAATCAGCCAAACAAGCCCCAAATTGTAAAAATAAGAAAAAAGGGGAAAAAGAAAAAACCGAAGTGAAATTATATCAAAATTAAAATATTTGAATGTAATAAATGTTAAATCATGTGCATGATCATACAACTACTTGGATCAAAATATAAGACAGTAGAAGCAGATATAATTACCTCTCAGTGCACTCACCAAAAGAGGCTAATCACTGATTCTGATGATTGTGATGAGGAGTTGGTGGGATGAATATAAGTAATTTAGCTGAATGGAATATTCATGAAAGTAGTCATATATTTACGCATAGTGTTACTTGAAGTGTATAAGAATAGTCATGGATTCACACTAACTGTACTCATCAATGTCTACTGGTAATTTAACATTATCTAACAAGTCAACCTCCACTTTTTCTAGAATGGAGTGATACATTAGAATATCAAACTGCATTAAAAAATGTTAATAATTGAATACAACTATTTGTCAATAATGTTGCAACATTTTGAGACGGAGGGAATATTGATTAGTGATTTTTGGATCGAAAAAAAGGCCTTCAATCCAATCTAACGTGAACATTATATTTTAATTTCAATGACCAATTGATATTGTTTTTTTAAATTTTTGAATAATGTTCAAGTAATAAATTCACTTTTGAATTTCTTGAAACTTAATTTCTCTACTTTTTACTGTCTTTAACCTTAAGCCAAACCTTTATGGGTAAGTAATATTTTTGGCTCGGGGTCACATTGATTAATAGTCTAACACTCAACACTCAACAATACACATCCCTTTCCATGGGGAAATTCTCTTCTGCATGACCCTAATCAATCATATAAGCAACTAGATGCGAACAGTTCAACATTTAGCATGATTGCTAATTTGCTATGAGCATTTGCTTTTGGCACAAAAGTCTTGTAAGAAATGTCAAAAGTGTTTTTTTTAGACTTTAGACTATACTCTTGCAACTTGAAAATTCCTAAGTTGTATCATGTTTTTTCAAAGTTACAAGTCGTTTGTAACTAATATTAGTTATAAACTCAATTTTTGTTATTAATAGTACCAAACTACATTTTTTTTTTTTGAAAAATAGTACCAAACTACATTAACTTAAAATAGTAATGGAGAGTTAATGACGAAGATATCGTTTGTAACTAATATTGAGTTCAAGAGCATAACTTATATAGATGTATGTACTGTTAACTCTAGAAAAAATCGATACAACTTACAAAATTGCAATTAAGGAAGTAGCTTAGAAAAAGCCTTTGTTATAAATTTATAATAATGGCAAATAAAGCAGCAGTCAATCAATAGCACTATAGCAGTGGTCCAGTGGACAGTGGTGGAGTAGGTACTACGTTGACTTAATGAGTTTGGGAAGATTAGTCGAATGCAATTTCTAAAAAACTTCCATGAATATGGCTTACATTTTCGTATGAAGCTTCTTTCTTGGACTTTTTTCATGAAAATAATGATTGGGAAAGCATTAATTTTGCGATGTTTACAGAAATTAATCATTTTTATTTATGAAATTGGTATTCTTGGGACTCCCTTGATTTCTACGGGCTAATCTGCTGATTTTAATTGGTAAGTATTCTCCTTTTACACTTGAATATTTAGTTGATTATGAACTGCAATTTCTCTATTTTCCCTACAATATGTTGCTGACTTGCTGTTTAATTTAAGCTTGTCTTACAGTTCTCATAAAAAAAAGTGGCCCTTTTTTTTACTTCATTGCTTCTGCTATTATTGAGTCTAAATTTAGCTGGTAGATTGCTAAGTGTGAAACATTAAGCTTGCAGTTAGATTATTAGTTTATAACAGGGAAAACTGGTAATTGCCTAATTGGGTTGTTTAAATAAGGTATGACGACTGTGATCCGGTGAATTTGGGTCTAGTTATATTTTAGTGATGGATTATTCAGTTGGCTTTGAGTTCGGGTTGTTTCTTATTGGTGTCCGTTATCAACTGGCTTATTAATGCATTAGTGATCAAAATTAGTAATGTTGATTTTTTGGTCGTTTTGGCGTACGTGTCAAAGTGAATTTGGGTTGGACAATCGAAATAAAATTAATATATAGGTCTGGGATATGCAATTGGGTGTTGGATTATGGCATAGATTGTAACTTTTCAGAATCTCATTTACCATCGCAAAACCCATGTCCGATAATACTTACTTTCTAAGTTTCTATCCACTCTGATCATTTCCTCTTTATCTTCAACCTTTGAGACAGTTATCAAGCTTTGCTCACCACTCAAATGTAGTGCACTCGAGTTATCAAGCTCCTTCCTTGAGTCTAACAACCTCAGTTATAATTTCTCCATCCTAGACTGAGCTTTACAAATCAGTTGCCACAACGATTCAGAATAAGAATACCATTAATTATAAGATAAATCTCAGTTGTGTTAGCGAATAGAGATCATACAAAGAAAACTCAAGTGAAGAGGTGTTTGGTTGGACGTTTTTGGATGGAATATATTTCATTCTATTTTAGTGTTTGGTTGGGCCTTTGCACTACGCAATTTCATACCTAAGTGTTCTTAACTTCTTATATTTGATTTATCTGAGCGTCTCAAAAGAGGCTGTATCCTCTTATACAATTCGTGGCATTAAATATATTTCTTAATAGTGAGTAGTGATAAAGCCCTAAAAATGAAAAGGTSAAGTAGTCTCACAGTAAGATGTTAAGAGACTATCTCATCTCATACTTCTATTTTGCTCTGCTGATCCTTTTCTATATGTCAACTTGTCAGGGGAATTAAGACTGTAAGCGTCCGTAATACAATTATGGCAGAATCAAATGTTGCATCAGCTGTGCAATGGATTGGCTCTATATTGATCCAAGAGGCCAATGTATTATTCGATGTGGCAGATCAAGTACGAGGTCTCCAGCAGCAATTTGTACTGATGCAGCAATACCTCCAAGATGCTGATGCAAAGCAAGAAAAGGGGGAAATTGGCATTATTATACAACAAATTACGAAGCTTGCCTATGATGCTGAGGATGTGATTGACACTTACGTCCTGAATGTACAAGCCAGAGCTGAATATGAGAACTTAATCATGAGATACACCTGCCTCCTGCATAGTGCCCCAAAGATGTATGAGATTGGTAAACAAATACAAGAGATACAATATAAAGTGAAGGAGATCACTGATAAATTAAATAGCATTGGAATGAGAAAAATTCCTGATGGTACTTGGCGTTTCCTCCATCCAAGTTGAATCACGGACGTAGCTCTACTATTGACACTTTGAATATGTTGTTGGCTTGGAGAAGGATATGCAAAAGCTACTTTAGAATCAATAGGTGAGAGAACAACCACATAAAAGTTCTTTCCATTGTGGGATGGTGGTTGTGAAAAACTACCTTGGTAGGAAGTCTACATCATCCATGCATAAAAAATGTTCAGAATTGTATGGCTTGGGTATCTATATCTCAAGAATGGGACACCTCACATGTTTTATCTGAGATTTTGAGGAAGGTGTGCCGAATGAGACATCTGAACTTCATGCAAGTTGAATGTAGAGGAACTGATGATAAGCTCCAAAACATCTAAAGAGAACTTACTTGATTGTTCTGGATGATGTATGGAAGAAAGAGGCTCTAGAGCAGATTCTTCCTGCTCTTCCTGGTAATGTAAATAGCGGAAGCAAGATTATCATCACAACTCGCAATAAAAAAATCATCCAATCCTAAAACATCAGCAAAATTGTAATCCATGAGCCACCTCTTAACGAGGAGGAGGTTGGGAGTTGCTCGGCAAGCTTGCCCTTAGTCATCTGAAAAAGTAGCATGGAAAGTTTTGAAGAGCTTGGTAAAAATGCTCAATAATGTGGTGGACTTCTTGGCTATAGTTGCATTAGCTGGGATTTGAACACAAGAGAAAGCATTGGGGAATGCAGCAAGTGAGTGATACTGTAAGGGCAAGATGATGGGGGTACCTATGCTTGTACTTGTACAAGCGTACATGATTTGCTGGCTCTAAGCTACGAGGACTACCATATGTTTAAACCGTGCTTTCTTTATCTTGGTGTATTTCCAGAAGATATCAAATTGCAGCTGAATGCTGACTCGTATGTGATAGCTGAAGGTCTTGTCGTTGCACATGGAGAGATGTCACCAGAAGATTGGCTGTGCAGTGTTTAGAGGATTACCACCGGTTCATGATTCAGTAGTACGGACTACTTTAGGGAGCCATAAAAGCATTCATATGCGTATCTATTGCGCATCTGTGTGTTAAAAAGGCAAAAGAAGAGAGCTTTCTTCAACTTTATACTGGTACCAGTGATCAAATGCCAATGATGTGTCTGTTGTAGCTATCCAACCGCGCAGGCTGCTCTCCATTCCAGGTAATTAACCATTAAATTTCAAACACACTCACTTTCACAATGATCGTGAATATGAGCATTTTTTCTTTGCCTTTTGACTTAGACATATATGATAATTGATGTGCAGCTCCAATTCTATTTATACTTTTAGTGCATACTTAATTGAAAGTATATATTTTTTTTTCCTTTCTCCAGTATGATTTCCAGCAAAATTTCAAAACTGAGATCACTTGTATTGCTGACAAGATCAACAGCTTGCACACTACCATGCCTCAAGAGTTAGATTTGAGGCGGTAACCGCAATTTTAAGTTGCTGAGATTGTTGAACCTATGGCATTAAGACTGATCTGGTAAGTTACCTGTGCACTTGTAGTTTATTCATTTAAGATACTCGGACTTCGTGCAACAAAATTACTAGGCTTCCCACTCCATTGAAAATTAAGGAACTTATTGACATTAGACTACAGAACATTATTCTGATCACCTGTAAAAATCCCCAATGTTTTTGATAAATTTGTGTTGCTTCGGCATTATTTTTGCCTGTTCAATGCTCTTGAGTATCAAAGAGTTAACTTGATTCTATCCAAGCTTCAAATTTTGGGGGTGTAAGGTGTAATGAGAGGCAATTTTTTCAAGAGAGTTATCAAACTGAGCGAGTCTGAAGAAGCTGAAAGTGATTGTAACGACAGAAAAGGATCTCAAGGCTCTTCAGTTGCCCGAGCCTAGCATCTGTCGCTCATCACTTTCATTGCCAGTGAGTGAAAGTTTAGCATTGCAGCTTGCAAATCCAATATTCTCAAACAACCATCACCTACATAAACTTGTATTGATTGGAAATTGCAGATTGTGACAATGTCATTCATACTTCCCACTAACCTTGTAATATTAGAATTAAAGGATAGCATTCTAGAGAATGAGGACCCCATGCTGGCCACCGGGGCATTGGTTCATCTAAAGCTCCTCAAACTATCAAATGCATTTTTGGGGACTACATTTACTTGTAAACATGACTTCTTCCCCGTGCTTGAAGAACTCCATTTAGCAAGTCTCCCAAGATTGAACATCTGGGAGATAGAAGCGAGGGCACTGCCATGTCTTAAGAAATTAGTGATCATAAAGTGTGGAATGCTAAGCAGTTTTCCCCTTGGCCTGCCCTTTGTCGCCAACCTTCAACAACTCGAGTGCTTTGGAGTGCCTCAAGAATTCATCCAAAAAGCTGAGGAATCTGGGTGGTCAAGACAGATTCTTAGGCTGCCTTATAACTTTGAAGCCATCATTGAYCAGTCTGACACTCCTGTCGACTTTTCCTCTATCACCAAGCTCTATGAGCCGCTCACTGCTGGGGTTTTATTGAACAACAAAAGGCAGGCAAGTTCACCTGTCATATTAATTTATACATCTATTCTATTGGATCTTTGAAATTCTCTGAGGAATCCTTTTTTATTTTTTTTTATTTGCACTATTTCTTGAGGTTATTTGTTCAGTTTGATCAATGCATGATATTGATTAGTTAGATTGTGGAATGCAGAAATATTGGGTTGTGAAACAGAATGGACGCTACTATAATTGCTTCATGTTGTATGCCGCAAACTTCTCTTTATTTGAGTGCGACCCATTCAAGGAAGTCCGCTTGGATACATGTTGGGAATGGAAAGTAATAGAGGAAAGGTAAGACTAAGAGTTAAAAAAGCTTGTGTACCCGTTTGTGCATCTTTTGTTATGTTACTTTGAGTGCTAATCAATAAGTAATGATACTGAAATAATGTGTTGGAAAGGTTTTTGGTAGGATTCATGGTTGTTGGTTAAGCTATTATGACACCCTTTGTTGTATGATACTTTATTTCACATCCCCTTAAATCCTTGATCCATCAAACTTGAGATTACAATATATACCTTTGTAATAACTTGACTCTCGGGTTTTGTTTCTATTTTTCATTTATTTTGTCACTAGGTATTGAAATATTGAACCTTTTTAGTATTGAAAGATCTGATTTTTCTTATAATTCATTTAGAATTATGAACATAATCTGACTTTTTTTGGGGAGGTAATTTTTCATACTGCAGTGATGGTGCACTGATAACAGTGGGCAGATTAAAGTCAGCGCGATTCAGCAACAAGCTATTTGATGTCACTGGGGATTTCGACTCAGGAAATCTGTCCCCTGGAATCACTTATGAAATTGCATTTGTGATAAAATTGCCTTTCTCAGCATCGGAAAGGTGTCTGATGGCTGCACGATCGTATTTTGCATATGCTCCGGGAATATCTCATGCTCAGGAACTCGAGCTGCACGACAAGCCAAGAGATGAGTGGATACGTCTCAGTATTGGTGAATTCATGACATCCCCTGTGAGCTTCGATCAGACTCTAATTTTCAAATTGATTGGCATTGAGCCAGGGTTCGAAATTCGAAGTGTTATAATTGAGCCCAAAGCTTCGTGCTTTGAATAGGGCATGAATTGGGTCGACACGATGACCAGCTTGGAATGTCTCGATTTGGCCCTTACCCAGCACGAGTCCGCTGCTGGTACGACTTGGCACAAGAGGCACACCATTTTGCCATAGTATTAAACTTTGGAGCAGTTTATTAATACATTGAAGACTTATCATACAATGTCTTCATCATGAGTTGACTTCCACAGTACAGGTAATTAATTGAACATGTGCATGTCTTACGTTTTTTAGTTTTGATTTGTTCATATTCAACATGTACACACATCAAGTTGCTAAGTATATTATTTTAGTAAGAGATTTTTGATATTAATTAATGCTTAAACATTGAGTGACTTCTGGATAAATGCGATAGAAAAATAAATAAATTGTTGTTTCAGTGGTAACTAAGGATACACTGATTTCTTATTCTTTTAATTATCATCTTAAAAGGAGTTAAATCAAGCAACGAAGTGAAGAAAGGAAAACATAAAGGGGAAAAAAAAGCTCATTTAAATTCAAAACACAGTTTGTGTGTTAAATTTCTATTAGAACATATTTTATTCTACAATCAAATCAAAAGATGTTGAGAAACAAATCTGGCATCTGTTTGTTTTAAGCAGTTGTCAGATCTTTCTCAGCTTCTGCTAGGAAGTTTTTGCGCACAGCCTGTTATTAACTGAAGGCACGACGAGGTTGAGTGACTCGTTGGAAGAGAAAAGTAAGGCAGTGCAACAGCAACAGATGCACACTTGCAAGGCTAGCATATACCGCGTCCCAGCAAAGTACGAAAGACAAGATTCAGAAGCCTATGATCCTCACTTCATACCATTGGTCCCTTCCATCGTCGCTCAGTACACTTGAAAGATTCAGAGAGGCTCAATGTGGAGTCTTTGAACCGCATTTTTGCATTGGAGCACAAGCTAGGGATGAATGTGATAGATTGCTGTCAGTAATAGATGCTATAGAACCCGACCCCAGGTGCTGTTACTCAGAAGATGTAGGATTGAGCAAGATGAGTTTGTAGAATGATGCTGCTTGATGGGCTTTATTGTTGAGCTCTTCAGAATCTCAAGAAAAACAACTCGCATCTTCATCCCTCCTCTCTAAGAGATGGATGCTGCCTGTTGTTCGTCGTGACCTTATAACCCTTGAGAATCAACTCCCTATGGAAGTCCTAGAGAAAATCTGAGGAGACCAAGAGATCGGAATCAAAAACAATGGAAGAGATTCATTAATTGATTAGCCCTTCACTCTTTGATCCTCTTATGCCTAGAGCAAGAAGGTTTGCTGCGACAAAGCATTGAATCAGTTGCAACCTACCCCCCGAAGTTTACCACCTACTTGATGTCTTCCATTCTAGCATTTCCCTAGGAAAGTGCCTCGCGGCAAGGAAAATCACATGTACCGGTCAGTAACTGAGCTCAAAGAGGCGGGCATTAAGGTCAAGTATGAGTAATTCCAGCCACTGGAGCTGAAATTTCTTAAAGAAAGCTGAAGATTCCCAGCTTGCAGATTGACAATCACACAGGCAGCTTCCTCAGAATATCGTGGCTTACGAGCAGTGCCACAGCGAATGCAAACCCGACATGACAAGCTTATCTGTCTTCCTAGACAAGCTCATCAACTCGCTGAAGATGTTGGGCTTCTGCACTATGAAGGGTGATCAGCATTCCTTAGGCAGCAACAAACAGGAGCTAAACTAGTCAACAAGCTCTGCTTCGAGTTGAACATGATGGTCAGGATCTTACTTGTACGACTAATAGATATGAACTTAATAAATATTCAAATCAATGGTTGTAAGGTCAAGACTAGGCTTAAACATGATTATTTCGGTAACTTTTGGGTCGGTATCTCGACGATAGCTGCTCTCTTCGTGATCTACCTCACCCTTCTGCAGACAAGTTGTGATGCAGTTGATGCTCAAGAGAAGATATTCCAAGAAAAAAAGGGATTGTGGGCTAGTCTTAATTTGTTCCTTCTCAACCCTGTTGAAGGATGTAAGAATGYTGTGCACTCTGCCTCATGCTGCATACCTACTGTAATTGATYTACAAGATCCTTCAGTTGATGGTCCTCAACATTGGATTTGATTCGATCATTCGTTAATAAAACCATGTATTTTGATGTCTCGTTTAAGCGAGTTTTTAGGTCATGGAAAGGTGGGATTATTAGTTTTGAATTTTCTCTCTACTGTAACAAAACAAAAGCTGGACACGTTTTTTAAAAATAATGATGCGTATAATAAAACTGTTTTTAGTATGAAACTGTGAGAATTGAATTTAAAATAGCCACAATTCTTAAAGTGAATGATGCTAGTTAATCTATTTTTGGACATAATTAAAAAGTCTTATGATCGATGTTACATTATACAGTAGTTTCATTTAGATGGAAGTTTGAAAGAGTATTTCTCATACGATTTATGATAACGATAATTGACTAAATTTTTTCGATAGGCTCCACATGAGATAGTGAATTTTGGTTCATGTAGGCGACYTTAATTATGGAACTAAATCTTCTATTAATTGAATCATGGGTAATTGGGCTCAAATGGTACTTGTTGACCCAATTGATGGTTCAAGAATATTATGATCTTTACATTATACCCAAAATACTTTGCAATAAACCGTTTCCTAGCTTAAGTGTTCTTGTTGGAATTTATACAACTCAACGTGACAAAACGAAAAACTTCAGATTTTTATTATTATTTAAAAAATAATCATTTATTTTTCTCGCTTTTTAACAACCGTAAATGAGTAAAATAAGACAAAGTAATTTGAGATTAAGAACGAACAAGTAACATGACTAACATCTCATTTGTTGTAAACTTGTAATAAAATTATTTTACTTAATTACTCGTTTAAGATTCGAAGACTCTTTCGCGTAGAATGAAATGTTACCATAGAAAAAAATCGGAAAGTAGAATGTTTGCTCCAGTATGCAAGCATTGACAAAGACGTACAAGACACGTCTAAGCACTTGACACACGTTACCTCTATTCTACTACAGTGTTGATAATTAAGTCATTGCTTTGATTTTAGGTATTCCTTCGTTTATGTCACGTCTTTTTTTTTTTTTTTACAAATAACCAATTGTATAATTTTTTACGTATGCAAAGTAAAGATAATAACGATACAAAATATTTATGGGAAGCGTATGAATAGTATGTAACTGGTATGAACATTATGGAACATATGTATGTTTGAAATGATTCCATTAAGGATCATAACCACTCAATTACACACACAAGAGTTGATTCAAGTGGTAATCGTTTAAGGACGTCTCGCTCTCGTGTTCGAGCTCGTCGTATGTAGAAACTCTGTTGGGAGATCACCCACCATAAACTAGGTGTGCAACCCGGGGCGAATCCGATATAGTCGGAGCTAAACTCTGATGAATCGGGTAGACAAAATAAAAAAAATTAAATATACATTATAATAATGAATTACTACTTGTAATTTTTTTTGATGACTAAGTTGTAATTAATTAACCAAATTCAACTAACTTTTTTTTCAACCAAGAATTCATTAATATTTGTGATACACATGCTCATTATTGACACTAACAATTCATATAATATTTGCTTAATCCATGATCTGTTAATTAAGATGAAATTAGAGATCGTGCAACAACTTATTACAGTGTCATTATGATTTACGAGCATTCATACAATTAGTGCAACACGTTTCGACTAATAATTAGTATTACATCTATTATTATACTCAAATAACTCAATAATCATACAAAATCAACAAATTGGCTATAAATACTCTAGTAATAAGAAACTAAATGTGCCCAAAAAAAAAAAAACTCAAATTCATAGTTTGGAAGAGAAGGAAAAGAAGAGAGTTAAATTTAAGAAAATGGCCAGTGAAAACCAAATTTCATCTCTTGAAATCAGCTGCTACAACAACAAATTCTTGCGATTTCGATTCGAAGATATTCAAACATACCCTTTCTCCAGTTTTCTGGTGAAAAACCTGTTGATCTTATGCTCAGTTTGAGGTGGATTAATTCCAAGAATTATTGCGACCTTTTCACTCAAGTGTCGTTACAACAACAAATATTTGGTCAGGTAATTATAATACTTCTAATTTCGGTCGATAATCTTGAAATACTTCATCGTAACACAACAGAAAAAAATAACGCATGTTATTGAGTTTTATATTATTTGTAAAAATACGTAAAATATTATTTTGTTCGTTCTTTTTTTATAGAAGATGTATTAAATTACTCTTTCAGTGTGTAGCATACGAATCTAATTTTTAAAAGCTTCTTGATTATTAGCTTTTTTATGGCTTTCACTCAAAATTTTTTTTAAAAAAATTAAAAATGAAGGATAATCTGGATTATTTCATGCAAAGTATGATATGGTAAACAAAATAGGATACTAATTTAGTGCACGTAATTTCGTTAAATTGTATGCTTAAATTTACACTGGTATTTTATGAAATATCAATCCTATTGTCACATTATTGTTCTCAATTTATTAATTATTAAATCCAAACTTTTTAATCATTACCTAATCCATACGTTCCAATTTTCAATATCATCATTCGAAATTTGTGAAAATACTTAATTAATTTATATTTTCATACAAGCATTATAGTGATTCTTTGTTGACTTCATCTTTTATTTGTATGCATATGAATGATTCAAATTTTTTTAATTTAATTTTATAAATCATCTTCACTAAAGCTGATGGTTGAGACCGTGAAATAATATACTTCCTCCGTTTTAAAAAATTCCCCGGTTTTTTAGAGAAATTCACAAAATTGTCTCACTTTACTTTCTTTCCAATTTTGTGTGGAGACCATAATTAAAATATTTATTTTTCTCTCTTTATGTGGAGTCCACAATTTAAAATACTATTTTCTCACCACTACTTTATTAAAATATTCATCAAAACACCTATTTAATCACTTTATCTCTCTTTTTGGCCCCACTTACACACTTCACCACTCACCAAATTCGAGTGCCTCATTTCCGAAAAAAATAAAAGTGATGCAATTTTAAGAAAGGGAGGAAGTATATGCTTTACTCGTTTACTGTTGCATTAGTTTCCATGTTTCAGTATGATTCAAACTATGATGTGAATGCCAGGTGCCCAAATCACTATTGATTAGGGCATCCTGCTAATCACCAACACGAAAAACCAAACAGTTGAATTGTACTCATTCAGCTTATAAACAGCCCCAACAACGACGGTAAATCCGTATCACGCCAACTCGGTCACTACGCTTGTCTAGGAGATCGGAGCGCCCATATTCGTTGTCCTATTCGCCGGATTAAGCCAAACGGATGTGACTCGTCCGATGTTTAACCTCCGTTAACTTAAAATCAAATCTTTACGTACCCTCAAAACTAACATCAAGGCGAAAAGAAGTACCTAGCATATTAGTGCAAAATGGACTGTCGTACCTCCAATTTGGGTAGACAGCCCAAATGATCCTAGTTCACGAACAAGATGCTTGCACAACCCCGGATGTATAGTGTGATCAGGTCAAACCGTGGGATGTTGAGCAAGGGGACGGAGTGATGGTCGGTCCGATGCAAACGATCCACGGCTAGGCGAGAACAATATGCCGCAGCAATTTTAGCCTACCCAATTACACAAATGTCATTGCTCTTCTTAACATGCCAAAAAGTGATATGGCAAGAGGTTCACTAGCAATGGTTTGGAAATTGCTTGAATGTTGCTGCTCCAAAATATGACCAACATGCTAGGATTGAAATTTGAATTTGGAGAGATGTTCAATTGGTGCTAATTATCAAGGTTGGTTAATTATTGCTTGTGTGATGAATGTCTTGTTGAATAATTTTTTAGATTGTATTTTGCCTATTTTATTAAAGGTGTCGTTTGTGTTGTGTTATGTGTTTAAGAATTTTAGTATGAACCTTGTGATCGACAAATAAAATAAATTACGGGTGATGAGAGGCTTTTTTTTAATGAATGTGAACTGAGTTTAATACTGCGATATTTATTCAATTTTCTATTTTTTGTTCTTTTTAAAAACTTTGAGGAAGAATTTCTATTTCTTACTTTTAGTTTGTGATCAATAATGTATTCGATCTCCATGAGCTGAGATTATTATTGAGAAAAGTGAGTTGGGAATTTGGTTTATTTATGCATTAAAACTAATATTTTGATCGTTGGAGTAGTGGATAACGAACGATCAACTTTGGGTGATTGATGCCAAAATTGGTTTTTTCCGCTTTAAATGAACTACTCCCTCCGTAATATAAAACTTGCAACGATGGGACATAAAGTACGATGGGACATAAAGTAGAGAGGAAAAATGTCTCATCGTTGCAAGTTTTATGTTACGGAGGGAGTATTAGTTATCAGTGTGGAAGACATACTAACAATTAACAGAGAGAGTACATACATTTCACAAGACCTAAGAGTTAATGCATCCAAAATGAGACAAGGGCTAAGAGTCAATGGGAAGTGAGACTTCTTCCCATGAGAATTTAAATCTTATGTTAACCAAACAAGGGCTAAGTGTTAATGTAAGTATGTAACCAAAAAGTCTCGACTACACAAAGGGGATAATTTATATACATAGTAAACTATTAAATTAGATACGATTATATTCATGACTCATGAGGCACATAGAATATACTTATTACTCCGTTCTTATTTACTKGTGATACACTTTGACCAAAAATCTTCTACTCATTGGGCACAATTTTGATCAAAGTGTTGCAAATAAATTGGAAAGGAACAAGTATACAATATGCATTTACAACAATCAAAGCCCATYCTCATAGTGGAAATCATTCTATTTTTTTTAAAACATAAAAAATGAATGTTTGTATTTTAGAAATGACATCATTAGATTTTTAATTGAATTGGAATTTGGCCAATTCCAATTTCAATTTCAATTTTTCAAAGTGAAAACTCTAATTATATTCTATATTTTAAAACAAAAATTTTCATTGATACTTGATAAAAACTAAATTAATACACCATGAAAGAAAAAGTTTACAACAAAAATAGAAAATATAATACTTTCTCCATTTCTTAAAAATTGCTCCACTTTGGTTTTTTCGAAAATCGAGACAAAGTTTGGTAGAGTGATGACTGTTGAGGTAYGTAKGTAAGGACCAAAAAAGAGAGATAAAATGATTAAAGTAGGTATATTGATAGATATTTTAATACGAAGTAAAACATAGGTAGACAAATGAGTATTTTAATTATGATCTTCACATAAAATGTAATGAGTAATTTTAATTTTATCTTCATCCCTAACATTAGAAAAAAAAACACAAAACGGAAAAATTTACAACGGGATAGTAATAAAATATCACTTTTGATTGTACAAAACTATAACAAGGCTCATTCATGACATTCACTATTAAACGTAAATACACACACAAAATTCACTTATAGTTTAAACACCGAATAGATAATGATTTGTTGTCGTAGGGAATATATATTTATTTTTATTTTAAATAAGCCACTTAAACTAAAGAGTACGTATATATTACTCTAAGACAACATAATCTTTTATGAAACCATTACAGAAATTTCAGGATAAAATGGAATCATCCAATTTGAGTACGTATTAACCTATTGCCAAAATTAATACCCAAAAATAAAGTTAATTATAAAAATCTTTATTCATTTAATGAAAACAAAAATAATAATTTTTTATTATGTAGTAACACCCCGGAGCATTTGCTCGGGCCACAATCTAAGTCCTTTTAAAAGCAAAGTCCCAAAAAAACAGATTTAAAGAGACATAAACATGAAACCAAACAGCTCGTTAATCAATTCCATGCTCTACTACAAAATTTAACAATGGACGAGTCATCCCCAACTCACCTCGATAAAGGTCGTGATCACTCGTCTTCTCTCGAAATTTATACGAGGACGAACCCAACTCGCTCGATAAACGCGTCAATTTTCAATGGAATATAATGAGTCTGGATAGCACATAACGCAATCCTCGTGAGTCGTGAATCCCTAACGTTCTCTACACGTCTTCACCATTCCTTGATCAGCACTCATTCCTTCCATGGGAAAACTACGCAGCAAAGCCCTACATCGAAGGCGATAGGAACCGATGAGCTCCTCCCATGGAATTCTTCTGCTCTCCTCCTTCCCTGTCTCTCACCACCTTCAAGGAGAAGGAGTTTTTTCTTTATCTCGTTTATTGCTGAATTACTCTATTTTACACTCTGCGTTTAAATTTCTCTCAATTCAATTTTTTTTAATGATTGATCAAAATTGTATTTATGTTATATGTATATGAGTAGGGTTTTATGCTCTGGAAGAGGCATTACGAGTCGCAGTACAATTTCATCTGACGATTCTGATTCTGGAAAACAGATACTTGAAGAAAGATTATTGAAAGGGATTTACCATGAAGCAAAAAATTACAAGAAATAAGAAAACAATGCACCAACTCACAGGTAATGTACATTGTGTCTCAATTCCTTTGCATTATTATTTATTCAATGGTTTAAATGTATATGATATTGTTGGCTTTACAATTAGATCAAACTACTTGCTCCATTCCAATACTCACTGCACTTGTAAACTCACATTCTAGGTATTTTTTTTCGGCGAGAAAGAGATAGAGAGAAAGAAAAATAAGAGGACTGCCTTGTGCGAGGAAGGAGATAGAAGGTTGTCATTTTGTTTAAATTAAAATAAGTAACAAGTAATTTGAAAGTTTTCTTAAATAAATAAAAAGTTAAACGAATAATTCGAAACGGACATGAGATTGTTTTAGGCATTCCAGGTTTTGCTTGGATTTCTTCTAGATGATTTAGATGCTGTTTTGTTGTCAGTCAATCTTAACTTGTTAGGTGCGTTCACTGATGAATACAGCCCAATATGCAGTTTTGAATTTTTAAAGTTATGTCGTGTTGTTCATGGTAGATTGGATGGATCGTTGAAAAATGTAATACTATTTAAGCTAGGACTAATTATTATTCTCTTATATGATTGTTGTTAGTTTTGAGAACAACGACGACGAGTTAGTGGATGAAATGATGAATTAATGCGTTGTCATACTGAGGCTCACCCACTTCTTTAAAGAAATACTACAAGCTTGGATTTAGACCCAACACCAATCAAAAGGCCTAATTCCTCCGCTGTCATCAGGGAAGATTGGTGGTCTCGTATGGAGAACTTACTGCCATGCTCCTAGTAATGGAAACTTATCATATCGTCGGTTGGTCTGTAGGATTTATTGGTGCCTCAAGACTGTTCTGGGAAGGACACTCTTTGGTTTGCCCATCTTCCAACTCCTTCTTATGAGACGAAAAAAAATGAACAAAACACCCTACAATCCTCAGAAAATCGCACCACAGGTCTGTTACGGCTTATAATATAACCCCTACAAGGGAACTGCCCTCATACTTCATAATTTAACTTAGCGAATCCTTCACTTCTGTGTCCTTCTGTGTTATGAGAATACTTGTATAGCCACAGTAGTTTGCTTTATGTTTTTGACTGTCCTTTCTAGGACTGATCATCTCATAAGCAGCAGCGAAACTACCAATTTCGGTGGTTGCTATTGTTGGTGGATTTCAACAGAGAAGCAAGAGAGCTTTTAAAAGCAAGGCCTGAAATTATTGTTGGCCACTTCCTGAATGTTGGAACTATATTCAGGAGGAGAGAACACCTTTTGAGATATATTTATGCACGAAAAAAAGACAACACCAGAACCTCCTTAAGAATAGTCATACTGTAATGTGAGGCTTTTGATTGCTTTTGCCATAAAAACTATATCAAGATTCAGAGTCTGTATAACATGCATGCTAATGCTCTACGTCTTAAGTGGTCTGCTGATCTGATCTTGCGTTGCTCTATGGAATTCTCTTGGCCCTTATCCACAGTTCCAGTAAGAAACTTAACTGTTCTATCCGCACTTCTATTGACCAACTCTTTTCATTTATGTTGAAGTATATCTCTTTATGAAAAGTTATGCAAAGCACGAAATATTCTATTTATACACAAGTTTTACCTCTGAAAAGTTAGTTTTTTTCTTTTAAATAAAATGATGTTGACTATGTGAATTTACCATCCACAAAATCAACTAACTAGTAAACAATGGTCTCCTATTCTTTTACTCTGAAATTGATGGATATTTGAATCCTGTATTGCAGTACATTATTGTCTTTTCTTTTGCTGGAATGGAAGCAATCGGTCAGACTGAGAATGGGCATTTAATGATTACAGTCTATAATGACATGCTCCTGCAATTAGGGAGCTATTGAGAATGTTCCCGGATGTGCAGAATTGCACAACTGTCCCTAGCTTCCAGAGGAAAAAACGTCAAACCTAGTGTTTTCTGCAACAATCGCAATTATCTGCCTCTTCCAAAAAGCTAAAACTGAGCCTGTAAACTAAAACAGCTACAGCAACGCAGATTTGTCATCTCTAAAGCTTAATCAAAAGAGCAGGAATGAGACTGATCTGCCAATTTTTATCTTGACCAGTAACAATAATGACTATAATCTTTAGGAGTCCCTCTGATATTGTCTTTCTCATTTGCTTGGACAATCATATCTAAGTAACAATCTGTTATATATTCATGAAGCTTATTTAATTTATGGATTCTACATGACTTTATCTACGTGCATTATTAACTTTCCTTTTCCTATAAATAACTTCTTCGTTGTCCTAATGCTTTATATCCAATAAGATTTCATGTAACACGCCAACAATTTAGATTGTTAGATAAACTTTGTAAGCCTACCTCACAAAAATGTGAGCTCAAATCCTTGATATTACATGAGAATGCGCCAGGAGAATAACACCAGAAAATGCTATTATATTCCCACAGATTCTTCATTGAACTCTTACTTGGAGATCTTGCTTAATTTTTATAGTCATAAGTGGGAATGCATGCTAGCTTTTGTGGAGTGCAAGTAGAGATTTCTATATATAATTCATCTCAATTTGGTAGACACTTTYGATTGTAYCTTTGATCGTTAGGTCTCAGTTCTCAAGTTGTTAGATTCCCATACAATTTTAAGCTTTCTTAATTTACTTTTTATATATGAAATAGTATCAGTGGGGTGTTACCTTTGCATGTCCACAGTATAAGCCATAAATAGAAGTGGAATTGGGTRGTGCAATGTTTGCCATATATGATGTATCATAATCCWAATCCATTTTCAACCCAAAATTTWAGTTGTGAYTCACCCATATCAAATCTATCTACTTTTGAATAGATGGATGTCTWTTAGGTACAAGCATATGTATGAGRCTGAGTTGTGGTTTYRRAGAATGATTGTTGTGTTTTTGTGCTTGTTGTTCAYTTGGTTTTCCTTCATATAAGGCTTGGCRTGGTTCTCTTTGTGCTGGTATCCAATTGTATTGTTCTAGAGGAATATATTTGTGGATGTTGCTAAAACCAAATTGTATTCTATTTCAGGTGTAGTGAAGAAGACAAGGATGCCTACTTGTATTACTTGTTGCTTATTCAYGGCCTAGGCCAAACAATTGTTTTCTGCTCATCAATTTCTGCAGCACGCCGCGTTGCTGCCCTTTTACGCACCCTTGACATCAGTGTTTCTGAATATCATAGTAAGAGGCAGCTGCGAGCTCGATTAAAGGTCAGTGTGGTTCCTACTTTGCTAATTTTTTTTGCTTTGTTTTTTTGATGGAAAAAGTGGAAATGTTGATTTTTTACAGGCACTTGATCGCTTTCGCGAGAATAAGAATGGATTTGTGTATGATGTTGCTGCCAGAGGAGGACACACGGAGTTCGTACGGTTATCCACTATGGGCTTCCAGTTTCAGAGAAGTAATGGAACATTTTCTTTCTTGCTTTAAACTGCTATATGTTACTTTGTGTTTACTAAGTACGCGTCATTTTACTATCCTAAGGTTTATGTCCATAGACGTGGACGAAACTGTAGAGCTTCTTAACTTTGATGGATGCAGTATTTTACTAGTTCATCAAATGAGAGATAAAACTCCCTTTGCTGTGCAAATCTATTGAGGTTGGCTTCTTTAAAGCTATTCTTCTCATGTGCTTTTCTGTTTATACTTCCCTTATTTGAACCATGAATTATTTGATTTTGAATGTGTGAGAAACTGAACTCTGACACAGAATTATGACATGCTCTGTTTCAAATACTTTGTGCATTGAATATGAACTAGGTCTTACCACCGTTGAATGTATAGTGTTGAAAAGTAGAATACTATGCAGTTTGTTACCAAATACAAGATGTATTCTAGGGATCTCTTAGGGCAAAGTCGGCAATAGCCATATAGATGTCACGGTTCCTTGCAGCAGACATGTCATAAACATCACTGTCATCATAAACCCTCTTCCTAAAGTCTCATTTATGTAGTCCAAACAACGTTATTAAAGTCTTTGAATCATTAATGCTTTCTATACACTCTTTCATGCAATCTGATATGTTTAAGATTTTATTTATGTTTTTAGTCAGGTTCAAATTCTAAATCATGCGATGATGTTGCAATGAAGCATGAAATGTTCTTGACAGTTTCATGTTTAGATATTTCCTCTATATATTGCTTAACATTGTTGATATTGGAAGGTCTGATGTTGTTTTATTGACATTTAGGAGGTCTTTCATTGTGTTGATGTTATGAAATTATTAATATTGCGATACACGTAGTTGGTCACTTCCAAGAATATCGAAGTCGCTCTTGCAATACAATCGTGTTATAATGTTGTCACCTATGTCTAGTTGATTGTCGCAATGGTTTGAATCTTTGATTTGGATTCACAAATTAGCAAATTTAATTTTCATTCGTGGGGAGATCGATATTAATGATACAAAAGTATGTACACTTTTTTGAGGGATGGATAACAATATGTTTTAATGACATTTTCATGTAAGAGGAAATTAGTTGTACATTTTCGTTGGAAATGATTTTTTCCTCCGTGAGTAGTGTGAACATTGTGGGCTGGGCCGAGCATGACAGAATATTGAAAATGTAAAGACTAGACGGAAAGTTGATCTTCATTTGCTCTGGAGAGAGAATAGATGAACAGAGATTAGACTTTCAAGATCATAAGTTATGCTTTCATGAATTTTGTACAAACTAGTGAATAAACACATTGAATCTATCTTCTTGTATCAGTTACCCATGAAGATTTGTGTTGTGGGGGTGCTTCAACTGACCAGAGATAGACAAGAGTTTTTGAAAATTTGGTTATGGCATTTAGACCAATCCCAAGTTTGCTTATCGATGCTTGTTTATAAATGCAGGATGCGCTTCAGCATTATTCCATTGATACTCTTACCATGCTGAGTTAGAAAGCTGATTATCTCTTGCGCGTCATATAAATAAGATACTTCACCAAAGACTCAAAGGTAGACTCATTGTTTTGCCCTTTGTGTTTTCTTTTAACATGATGATCTCTATTCACTCCTAAAATTTATTATATATAGGAGTCTTCATCTATAGATTATATGGTTGTAGGAAAAGGTAAAGACAGCTGGATCAAAACGCAATGCTGAGTCCAACTAGGATAATA
>SNQN01001066.1:8340-52321 GCA_008642245.1 Bassia scoparia
TGATTTACTACAAAATTTGACATGAGTTGTGTTCTTTAGATATTTTACAATTTGGAGTTCAAATGGTTCTTCTCTGCCATCTGCAATACTACTTTGGTATATGACTTTATATCATGTTTGTAAGAATAGTAGCAGTACTACAAAAGTCAACCGGCCAAACACACGAGCCTGATTTGTTTGAGCATCCTAATATTAAGCCTGTTAAGGTTAGTAATTCCTAACTTAACATATCAATTAAGCCTGTTAAGGTTATGTACTTCGTAAAGAGCAGATTTTATGTCAGCTTAGACGCAGCTTAGTCGTAATACTGAGTAATAATTATAGATAATTAATAAATGAAAAAATACTCTAATGTGACTATTAGTATGTAGATCATGTATATTTTGGAATATATTACCTATTCAACACTTAATTAAGTACTCTTTGTTCTTTAATCAATGACCTTTGCCTAATTAAAGTATGAATTTAGTAATGTAGTTTGTGCTCTATCGAAGTACTATGCACTTTGTCTTATTTGGTGGCGGCTCATATATAGATTTCATAAAATTACACCTCCAAAATGGAATTGTATATTATTACACGAATAAATGTCTTATTTGGTGGCAGCTCATATATTTTGGAAGTAAATTATTGTCAATTTGTCGATATTGTGCCTTGAATTCACAGAAGTCCATTTCCAATAATTGTGTCTTTTTTTGTAGAAATTCTTGTAAGGATGCTTGATAGAAATTCTTTGATCGTGCTCCTCCTCACCTTCTCCTCTCTATTATGACAGAACTCATTCAGAATCCATAGAACACCAACCAACCACAATGAGAGAGATTTAACATTATATTTTCTGCAATTAATTTTATAGCCACCCTATAATTTTCTAATAGTTCGTCCTTGTCTGCTCATTCATATTGGTTTCATCAGAARTATTGAGCTTGTTACTCAGCATAAGGRTGACATTCATCATTTTTTTATGTTGATTTGCAGTAGGTTGCACCTGCAGAACTAGAAGCAGTTCTTAGTTCTTAATTCATACCCTGATATACTAGATGTAGATGTGATTCCGTAAGTTTCTGCACCTAATAAGCACCTRTGGCCTTAACTACAATCACCTTCATTTGTAATTTGTTCCTAGCTTATTGAATCGAGTATATATTGATCAGTTAATCCTTGTTAGTCGACATTTGATCAATGAAAGTTTACTACTATTATTATTACAGGGAGTACGCCCATTTGTTGAACTCTCAAATGTAACAACAATAGTGTCGTCAACTGACTTTAAAGACTCAATCTCACTTGACTACAACGACTTCTCGCTCTACCCAATTGTTGCTATATAATGGCTGATTTTGAGGTCTAATTGGGTTGTGTTCTTTTGTCATTTTAAAGAACTATGACAGTAGCTCTGTGTAGTTGTTGGGAGCATCAAATTAAGCCTGATCTGTGTAGGTCTGATTTTGATTGGTTTTGATTGTGGTTATTATATGTTGATAATTATGCATAACATAATCTCACTTATATCAGACAAACAAAGTAATTTGGAAAAGGTAACTATCCTTAAATTACTTAAATAATTTGTCTTAGTTTTTACAAGCATGGSATATATATATAGTTTTAATATTTCCTCACAAGTGTGATATAGTTTTAATATTTCCTTACAAGTGTGATATCGTTTTAATATTTTGTTTTTAACATTGTAGCATTTCATCGGCACCATATTCGCAAGAGGAGATTGATGATGTTCGTGATATCTGGTGCAACTATTTCATCAATCATTGTGAGTAGTTTCTATTGTAGGATTTTAGTAATTAATTGAAGCTAACTAATTATGAATTCTAATTTTCCGTATTTATGTACTGAAATTATGTACGAATCGAAATATGGTATTTGGAATATTGTTAGAATAATAAATTATCTACGGAATCGAATATATATGGTGTTTGGAATATTTTTATAATTATTTAAATATTTTGATTTTTATATATTGTACGGCAACATTATGAATTTATTGATAAAAATAATTTATTCCGAACGCATCGCCTATTTTGTAACATTGGACACATTAGTATATCCAGCGTGTCCCCATTATGTAGTGTGGACACGTTAGCCCACTAACATGTCCCCTCTTAGCTAACATTGGACATATTAGATCTACCTAACGTGTCCTTCTTATGTAACATTGGACACATTAGGTACTAACGTGTCCTTCTTATGACACGTTTGACACATTAACTTACCTAAAGTGTCCTTCTTATGTAACGTGGACGACGTTTGGTCCTAAAGTGTCCTTCTTATGTAACGTTGGACACGTTAGGTACCATTCGTGTCCCTTCTTATGTAACGTTTGGAACCTTACAGTACCTAACGTGTCCCTTCTAATGTAACATTTGACGCATTAACCTACCTAACGTGTCCCTTCTTATGTAACGTGTCCCTTCTTATGTAACGTTGGACACGTTAGCCTACATAATGTGTCCCTCCTTATGTAACGACACGTTAGATTCCTATCGTGTCCCATCTTATGTAATGTTTGACACATTAGCCTACCTAACGTGTCCCTTCTTATTTAATGTGGGACATGTTAGGTTATCTAATGTGTCCCCTCTTATATAACCATGGACACATTAGRCCACCTAAGGTCATCTTAACCGAAGGCTATTGTGTCCCTTCTTAGCATTGAGCCGACACGTATACATACCTAACGCGTCCCTTGGGAAGGGACACAATAGATGGGTACCTATTGTGTCGGTGGCTACCGCGTCCCCTCAAATTAGTCACGATAGGCCATTTAGAGGGGACACGATAGGTGTTTTTTGTAGTAGTGATTGCTCACATCTTTCTCTCCATGGGAAACAATCTTAGCTCAAACTTGTATATTTCTTTCCATGGAGACACAATTTCTTAGAAATTTCATTGCCACTCATTACCACTTGGAGGAGTGGTATTGGGTGGGAATGAAAATTTAAGAAGAAAATTGGACTTTATGGGATGAAATTGCATTACCATGGGAATTTTTCTCCTCAAATTTACATACAAATTCAATGCCATTACCACCATTTACCACCAACAACGAACGGGGCGTGAGGGAAGTTAAGTGCAAACTTAGGTACCAAACTTTGGGGAAAGTTGTAGTTTACTCATCCAAGTTTCATAAGTTGCAAATGGGGTACAATAGTCTAACATTTGTTAAGTTTGTCGTTAACAACCTGAAGCCAAATAGCCAACCCCATCCTCCGATCAAGGCTTCTTCCTCGCCCTCCTCTAGACCTCCATTGCCACCAAAACAATGTTGTTTACCGCAAATCCGCAATGTAAAGCCCAATAATAACATCAACCTCTTGGACACCATCACCCGCCACCTCTTAATCTGCGACTTCGGCTCTGCTCCTTCCCCCTCTACAACAACATCAACGACAATCTCAGCGCAACGGTGCTTACGATGAGTGACGTCATTCGCACGTCATATTACGTTGTGCCTGGGGTTTTAGAAAGACAAAGGTAAGACTAAGATGAGAAGGTCTGCGTGTGGAGTGTTAARGTCGTTTAATTTTGTATAATTTGATCGATGGGTTATTGGGTTTCGATTCTTTGTTTTATGGGAACACTGTTGAATTGTTGAGAAGGTTTATGGGAAGGTTAACGGTGCGTGATTGAGGTTTTCTTTGTGGGTTTTATTGAGTGATTAGATCTTGAAATGTATGCGTATTTTCTCAATTACTCAATTAATTTAAAAATGGATTAGTGGGGTTTTGATTTTTAGGGATGAATCCAGAACTTTAAAAAATGGTGTATTCTGAAAGAATTTAATTCCTCTGTATTTTTTATCCTTGGTCTTTTGATTCTTCTCTATTAACAACAACCCTTTATTACTTCATGGATGATAAAGTTAACAATTCTTAACGGAGTTTGTTTATAGTGAGCAAACTGCAACTTTTACAACTTGGGTGAGTGAACTGCAACGTAACTTTTGTTAAAGTTCAGTACCCAAGTTTGCACTTAACTCGGGTGTGAGAGTATTTCATGGAAAATCCCTATATTTTAATATTTTAGGGTGTAAAAGCGCTTGTACGTATATTTTAATATTCTTCTCCAACGTATCGATAGTACCCTCATAGTAATAATTATTATTACCATTTAAATGATAATAATAAAAAATAATATRATCAATATTATAATAAACAACATTATTATTAACAAGTTAATTAGTAAGATAATTAAGTTGAATTGAATTGAATTGAGCTGAGCTGAACTAAAGTGAACTAAATTGAAATTAAGCTAAAGTAAATAGGCCCTAAGCTCAACTAAAGGTTTTATAAACATTTGGTTATCACGTAGAATGGTACTAAGGCCCCATTCTGGTCAACTTATTTAGATAAGTTTCAATAAAATAAGTTCAGTTCAGTAGTAATAAGTTTAGTTCAGTAGTAATAAGTTCAGTTCAGTAAAAATAAGTTCGGTTCAGTAGCAATAAGTTTAGTTCAGTAAAAATAAGTTCAATCCTTAAGAAATTTGTTAAGGTTTCAGTAAAAATAAGTTTCGTTCAGTACCAATAAGTTCAGTTCAGTTCAGCAAAATTCAGTTGACGAGAACAAAGCCTAAACCTCGAGGGTATATTGTAAAAGAATTTTTTTTGCAGGGGTATATTGTAAAAAACGAAAAACCTCGAGAATATTTCATAGAAAWTTGTTAAGGTTTCAGTAAAAATAAGTTTCGTTCAGTACCAATAAGTTTAGTTCAGTAAAAATAAGTTCAGTTCAGCAAAATTCAGTTGACGAGAACAGAGCCTAAACCTCGAGGGTATATTGTAAAAGAATTTTTTTGCAGGGGTATATTGTAAAAAACGAAAAWCCTCGAGAATATTTCATAGAAAATTCTATGTATTTCAATATTTTAGGGTGTAAAAGCGCGCGTACCTTTAAGTTGGGTTACTTGGGTAGGGCAAATTCTAAACATATCTTGAAGATATGTTAGACCCGCATATCCTATGGCATTTTTGCAATTTATGTTAAGTTGCTATAACGTGCACGTGTATATGAGTTAAGTCTCAGTTAGTTGGTACCGTTTATGTGTTGTCYTTGACTCGTCATTATTGTAACCCTGGTTAGTAGAGATGTTTGACCCCTGTCCTAAATTCTTCTTTGGAGCTTATGTCTCTTCATTTGAAGCTGAGTTTGTCTTAATTTCCCGTTCCTTAGAGGTTGGGAGCTCATTTGAATGGATGCTTCAGACGAAGCTGTGGATGTCCCCGACGGTGACGGTGACGGTGACGGTGGAGTTTAGTAATTTGTTTTTTTCGTTTTTATTGTGCATCTGTGAGTAGTATTTGGTTAGTTAGGTTGTGTTGTTGTTTGATTGGAGGTTTTGTAAGTACATTATCGTACTGTTAATGGTTTTATTGGCTGATGTTTGCAATTTGTTTGTTTGTTTGTTGTTGATTTATTAATTATATGGTTTGAATTTGGTTGTTGGGATGTATAAATTTAGGGATTGAATTGGTTTTTCGGAATGTATAACTTCATGACTGATTGTTAAAAGTAAGGGTTCAAATTGGAGTTTTTGAATGTTTTATTTTTGTACTGATTTTTGAAATATAGGCTGTGAATTGGAATTTTTGAATGTATAATATTTTTAACCAAATTAGAAATGTACGGTTGAGTGTTGTTGTAGGTGTTTGGATATAGAAGAGTTTTGAGGTTAATTAGATGTTGTGTTTTACATTGTAGGAAGAAGTAGGAATTGAATAATGTTGTGCAAAATTCACAAGAGGGTACCATGAATAATTCTACTAATAATCTGGAAAATAGTCAGCTTAGGAGGAGTCCTAGGTTGTTGGAGCAGGCTACTCTTAGGAAAGATGCAGAAGGGCGTAATGGTGAAAGTTCAGTAGATGCGCAGGATGTTGTTCCTTTGGTTGGGATGGTGTTTAGGAGTATGATTGATGTAGAGGATTTTTACAAAGRATATGCGGAAGGTGTTGGATTTGGTGTCGTACGAGCTCAAGGTACTGATCGTAAAGTTGATGGTGTAAGAGAGCGGAGAGCCACCACATGGAGGTGTGAGTGTTTTGGTTCTCCAGATCAGAATGTTGTTAGGAAATACCGGAAGAACCTTAAGGATGTAGTGGAAGGTGAGCTTAATGATAAAGAGATGTGTAAGCCAAAGAGAAGGAATTCGAAGAAGTGTCATTGTACTGCTATGGTTCGTGCTTCAATTAGTCCAAGTAACGAATGGGTTATTCAGAAGGTTGTCTTAGGACACTTTGGTCATAGCCCGAAGCCTAGTGAAGCGAAACTTGTTAAGGAGTATAGGATGAAGAAAATGACTCCTGATGTGAAGCGGAAGCTTGTGGTAGATTTAGAGGCCGGTATGACCCTTTCAAAAAGCTTCAGCAGCATTGTTATTGAGAGGGGTGGTTATCAAAATGTGTCTTTCACTYAGGCTGATGCAAGGCATGTGGTTCATAAGCACCGGAAGTTGAAGATGGCAGGTGGAGATTGTAATGCATTATTTGCTTACTTTGAGAAGATGCATCTTGAGAATAAAAACTTCTTTTATACTCATAGAGTCGATGAGGCAGGATTCATTAAGGATATTGTTTGGGTGGATCCGAGGAGTATGGCCGCTTATGAAGAATTCTCTAATGTTGTTTGTTTTGATACCACTTATTTGACGAATCAATATTCGCTTCCGTTTGCCAATTCTGTTGGCATTAATCATCATGGGCAGAGTTGTTTGTTTGGTTGTGCATTGATCTCAACTGAGGATTCGGATACTTTTGAGTGGGTGTTTAGCAAATGGTTGGCGGCCATGAAAGGTAGGCGCCCCGGAGGCATTTTAACTAATCAGGCTGCTGCATTGCGGAAGCCTCTTGAAGATGTGATGCCTCATACACGTCATAGATGGTGAATTTGGCATATTATGGTTAAGTTGCCATATAAGCTTGGTCGTCACAAGAGGTAATTGTTTGTGTATTTGCATTATAATTTTTTGGTTGAAATATTTTCCTATGGTATTTGGTGATTATATTATTTTATGATGTGTTTAAAAATTAAATGTTATTGTGTTTTGTTAACAAGTTAATTGTTAAATCAGTATTGATCCAAGTTTGACTTTTGGTGGATGTAATGTTTGAGCTGTTGTATATTTTTATTGCAATAGAAGCTGGTAATTTTCGTTTTGTGTTTGTATTTATTTGTTGATTTAATGGATGCTTTAGTATCTGTTTCAATTTTGTTAATGTTGGTCCTTGCATGTTGAATTTTTAGATACTTTAAACTGCGCGACGAAATCAAAYATATCATGTGTATAATAGTCTGAATGAGGGTGAATTTGTGGTGCATCGGAAGGAAATGCTAGAGAAATATGAGGTGGTTGAAAATGAGTGGTTGTTGACTTTGTTTGAGGAGCGTCATATGTGGGTCCCTGCCTTTATGAATGACCATTTTTGGGGGGTATGCGTTCAACTCAACGCATTGAGAGCATCCACAATTTATTTGACCAATTTGTGAATCGCAATACCCTTTTATGTGAATTTGGCGAGAGGTATATTGTAGCCGTAGCTAAGCGAGTTGCGCAGGAGGATGAGGCAGATTTGTAGGCTCGTAAATATAAGAGACATCTTGCTACGGGTTATAYTCTTGAGCGGTATTTTAGGGACTTGTACACTACTCCTAAGTTTAAGGTTTTTCAATTTGAGTGTCAACATGTCACATATTGTATTATCGATGAGGAGAAGAAGATCGATGAGAAAACGTTTAGGTATCTAATACAAGATCGAGTATGGGTCCTTCCAAAGGCAAAGAGAAATTGGGTGATAGTTGATAGGAGGACTTATTATTGTGTGGACTTTGACTCAGAGAGCCGAGAAGCATGTTGCACTTGTAAGATGTTTGAGACTCATGGCATTTTGTGTCGTCACTTACTTCGAGTGTTTGACAAGTTACAAATCGAAGTTCTTCCTGAGAAGTACACTTTACGTGGTGGCGGAAGGATGCTGTATTTCGACACAGTAATGTTCGGTTGTCGTCTGAGGACCCTAATGTTACAGATATGTGGAAGCGTCGTGATCGTATTTCTGTCGCCACACACTTGTTGAAACAAACTGGTGRAGCCTCAGAACGTTGTACGGTTATTATTTTGAATGGGCTTGCTAGGTTASAGGAGGAGGTTAATTCTGCTCGTGCAGATGAGTTGAGGCAAAATGTTGAACGATCCTAGGGTGAGTCGAATGCTACGTCTAAGGACACAAATTCTGTGCGACTGAACTCCGACATGTCAGCTCGTGATACCCTATCTCCGGGGCTGTTGTCACAAAGTACTAATAATGTTGTTGATACGTCGTTGGGAACACCTTGTAGTCGTAACAATGAAGCGGTTAATGTGAAGGACCCACCGGTTGTAAAGAAAAGAGGTAGGCCGAAAGATTCTCGATTCAAACAATGCGGTGAAACGGGTTGGAGTTGTAGAAAAAATCCTGCAGATAATAATGATGTTACACCTAATGATGGGCAACCAAAAGCTAAAGGCAAAGGAAAGGCAAAAGGGAGTAACAATAAGGTTAACAACAAAGATGCTGCTGGGCAGGGTAAACGTAAAGTTTCCCTAGAGGATACAGTTGAGGTATAAGTTGTTTTTCGATTGTTGAAGTAATGTCGTTGCGTAGTAGTTGTTATTGATTTTTTGTTATTTATCTAATGCTATATTCGTTTTTAAATTTTACGAATCGTTGAAATATTTGGATTTTTGTTCTGATTCATAGTCGTCCATTTATGTTTATTTGTAGGTATCTGAAGAAGTTGGTAATTGTGATGGCCCCCAAAAGAAGGTTTTTATATACTTTAGTTACATGTGTGGTTGTTACTGCTATAGTTGGTGGTGCGTAAAGGTTTTTTTTTTGCTGAATTTTTGTTTTATTTATTGTTTGTAAGTTATTCAGCAGGTTTGCAGGCGTAAATCAATGTTGTTTGTGATTGAACGGGATGGGAATGAAGAGTATGTTGTGCCTATGGATGATGTGCTACTCGAGCGAAATGGAGTGTGTTACAGTGAWATGACCATTTGACATGTAAATATTAGATATAATTGAACTAAGTCCTTGAGTCCCCTGCTTATTCTTGGTTGACTTACTCCTCTGTTTTGATCAACCAATGCTGCAGTAACGAGCATTTTTTGGTATCAAGTTGTAGCTGTCGGTTGTATCGTTTTTTGGCGTATCAGACTGTTTYAGGGTTTGTTAAATGTAGATTGCACATAATTTGGAARCTGACTTTATATTTGTTATGGTCAAGTGATCAATTGAAGCTAAGGCAGCATTATTATGTTTGTATCATGAGGCAGCAGGGTATGGCAAACGAATTATTGAACCTTATTTTGTGTGAAATTTGAAGTGTTGGTTTTCTGAGCGTAAGAGCTTTGGCTTTGTTTGAATTTGTAACATTTGTATTTGAGTGTAGCGTTGACCCATTGGTGTGTATAATATATTGTTTAGTGCAACAATTAGTTTGGTAGTTGAGGTTCAATGGATGATTACAATTTTAATTTTCAGGGTTAACCCTAATTTTAATTCTAATGTTCTTCCCAATTTTGTTATATGATTGGTGTTCTGAGTTCAGACAGTGTGTATGGTTTTTCATTTATGGCGGCTTTGAAGATGTTGTAATTGTCAATTGGCTGAAATTATATGATATTCTTAAAGATTACAATTTTATGTTTGATTCATTGTACAACATTCTACACTTCTACTGAATGAGAGTGCAAACTGTTTTTTTTTTAAAGATCATTGTGTACAAATTAAGCAATTCATGATCTTTGTGATCAAGTTATAGAGAAGTGTATACTATGCTAAGAGTATTTTAAGAGTTTGACTTCATCATATATTCATAAATGCTAAATATTATGATCACTTCTAGTCAGAGTTGGACTATATCACTAAAATTGATGTTGGATTGATTAGATGATGCAAGGGTTGATCCGAATTTTCGAGTGTTGTTGTTTTGTTCTCTTAATGAGGTTTAGAGGAGTTGGTCTTATGGTTGGAAGGATCAAAGAATGATTAACTTATCRTCAAATCTTGGATTCAAATTAGGACATTCACAYTGTTCAAGTATTGATCTTTGATTTTTTTGCATAATAACTAGGATTCAGGGATGAAGTTCTACCTGATCTCCTAGACTAAAATTTTTTAACTTTCTATTCTGGTAATGGATTCAGGGATTGAGCTATGCAGATTTGCATTGGGGCTTGTTTAATTGGTAATTATTGGTGATTAATGGCGGTGAATGGCATTTGTGTTTTTTTACAATGGCAGTCAATTTTAATTTATGTAGCCAAACAGAACATTACAAGAAAATCCAAGCAAAACAAGTATTTGATGTCACTTTAGTATACTAAGAGCAACAAAGGTATAGGTAAGAAAACAAACAACAAGCTTAAATTACGTGCGATAATTAGCTCTAATATGTTTTTCAAAATATAAAAGAGAATGAGTGGCAACCACTCATGTTACATAGCGTAATTATCACTACGACCACTACACTAATTACATAAAAGACGAATAATGGTTCATCTGGTGACTAGCATAATGTTACTTAAGTACGGACTTGTGCCGCCTTCGTTTTAACCAACAAAATCTAAGGAAGGCATCAACTACAATATCATGCAGGCATCACATAAATAGTGTAGTTATAAGAACTCCTGCCACCCAAAAACAAGTCATATTATGAACCACTCCGACTTTTCTGATCACTTTCGGAACCAAATGTCGTGTTTTGGCTTCAAGAGACAGAACAAGTGTCCCTCGTTACGAATATCACGATCATCCAATGTTCCAGCTGTTGGAATCGTCCMCTCATTTTAAACAAAGTCGAATATTTTTGCGTCATACCCAATGTGATCCGCCCAAATACCGGTCAATGAGAACATTGTAGTTGACCTTGTGAGAGTCAGGGTAAGTGAATTAGCATATACATTATCTGAGAGTTGATGAATTGTGATGCTTTTCATGTGAGTGTTGGCATTCATCTCCAAGTCTTCCTGCCCATTTATCATTGAAACCAACACATATTAGGCACAATTATCAGCACACTCAATTTGTAAAAAAAATGCTCTGGCTTATTCGTTAGTATATAATAATCATTTATTAAGCAAAAATGGCTACTAATTAATTTGTAATTAACAATTATATGAGGACAAAAATTAAATTGGAAATGAAATAATTCGATATTAATTACTAAAAACGTGTAATTAATTAAACTTGGACAAACAACATGATAGTGCTACTCAATTAATTCCTTTATAATTACTAGCAGTGGTTTTCGGATRTGATTGACAACCAGACGACATTAATTCTAATCATTGTCATTTATTGCAAAGCCAAATAAAACGCACCAAATACAAAGTAACAAGGATTTTAAGATGTGATGACTTACAGGTCCTTCACATATGATGGTAGCGCCATGTACTAGCCCAACATCCTGTGCTCTGTCTCCTGGGTTCAGCTGATGAGCACCAAGGGACAAGGTGATATTCGCCAGAATGGTGTCTAGCCTTTGCGCATAATCATCAAACACTTGCTGGAAGGTTGTGGTAGGGAACAAAGTGTAGTACACACCCTCATCACTTGGCTGCCAACTGCGCATGTTGATGACCATTTCGACAGGATCCTCTTGCGGTGGTACCATAAGTGGTTGACCCTCAGCTAGAGCCACCTCATCAGATGGTAACCTCCTTTCCATCCTCTCAAATAGGCGGTCAACTTGGTCAAACATCTCTTTGATTCTTTGTAGTCGTCTTTCTAGGCCATCAGAATTTCGGCCAAAGTCACTGCTCACAGTGCTCTTGGAACTACAATTACTTCCTTCCGACATTGAAGTTGAACCCTCCTTTGTGGTCACCTTTTTGTCTGAAGTGTCACCAAATTCCATGACCCTCATTATCTTGGATTTGGGTTGCCTAAACTCGGAGTTTCGTCCTCCTAGCATGAGAGGTGGTGAGGATGGTGGTTCTATAACAACTCTATTTTGAGGGCTATGGGGATACGGCGAGTTCACTTCCTCCTCCTCTAATGGTCTTTTTGCTCTCTGCCTCTCAGTTAATTGGTGGTATGAGTTTCTTGAAGACATTACTCTGAAATGGTCTCTTGATACTACTGTTTATAGGGTTTCGGTTTGGAGTACGATGGAGGAGTTGAGTGATTCCTATTTGTGTATTAGTTGTATATATAGGCGTCGTTAATTACATTTTATAATAATGTTATTTACACTTTGTTAAGCTAACCATCCCTTCCTAATTGTGGCAAGGTCCAACAACAAGTCGACAACTTCAAGGTTTTGTAGACTAACCCAAGTTAATCAAAAATATAATATTGGAAAACATTCAGCCCAACTACCGCAAATACAAGCCCAATTCCATGCAACACCTTTTGCTGACATCATACTTGGAATTAAAAAATTGATTTCTACTATTTTTTGTGTGGCTGTTGTTGTAAGGTTGTACTTGCATGTGCTTTGGTCCATTTATTTTTTGAGGGAAAAAATTGCACCAAATACTGTGCAATTTGCAGATACATGGGGAGTTGTGGACCCTTGGATTGAACTATATTTTCAGATCAACGACCACTTTGCCTCAATCCTAATGTGTGTGTGTGTGTGTGTGGGCGAATTGCCTTAATCCACATGTCACATATAAATGATATTATAATGTGCTGTTGTTTCCTCAACTAAGGAAGTATACAACATAGTACGTATTTAGATATTACAACAATTATTTACTTTTTCATGAATAAGTAATCTTTAAATTATAAGACTACTACTTTAATGTAAAATGAGTTTTAGAATTTATTAGTGTATAGTGTTGTAAAATAATGTTCTTAATTTTGGACCACAAGTTTTAAACCTGGTTAGCTTTGTAAATTAATTGATTTAATTGGAAAATCACCTACCGACATTTTGATTAAATTAATTGATTTAATTGGGGATTAGTGTACCAAGTTAGCACTTTTCRGAAAATAGTAAAATAACCTGATTAAAAGAGCAACAATCGATTCCAATTTGCTTAAAATYAAATAAAAATAGCAACAATCAATTCCAATTCCACTTTCTAAAATACCCAAGCAACACACAAACATAGTACAACACCACAACTCAATTTTACTAATACCAAATAAAGACCACTACAAGCGACGTAAATAATAGATCGTCACAAAAGATTCTCGTGCAACACAGATCACCATTTTTATGATGACCTCGAACAATTGATGTGCGTTTTCAAACATTTAACGCACCCCATCCGTGGTTATCACAAACGATCCTCGAGCAGTTCGCTGACCATTTGTAACTATTGCATGTCTCGTTGTTTCACCGGTTTCTGTGGAGATCTCTTTGCACAAGATGATGCGAATATTAACATGTCTAGCCCAAAAAGGACCTAAACATGGTGTCACGTGACGATCGAATGTCCTAAAGCTAAAAGTTGCAGGACTKATAGGTGGAATCACATCGGAAACCTCATTTACTAAAAGAACAGTTAGTTGAAACCTATTTGCGAATAGTGTCATTTTAGCTCCAAAGAAGTTTAAGAAATTAGCTCTAGCACCCATGTCAACAACATTATTACCGTACTCTYCGCGACAAAGGGAGGCAATAGAGTCGAACACAAGTAGTCTGCATGGTTTTGAACTTTGTGTTGCGTTCTCAAGCAGTTGCTCTAAGTTCGCTGTAGTTGACCTCACTTCCTCAATTGACCCTACCTTTTTCACYGTTATGTAGTCTAGTGGCCTTGTTGGCTGCCCAAACATGTTAACAATGTGGTTAGAAAATTGCAAAACTCTTCTAGAAGGAAAATTACCGTTTGTGTGGATGTACACACTCCTGCCGCCTAATCCTCCGACGTCTTCATCCAATTGAATTGTTACCATGGTTTGAAGGCAAAGTTGTGTCTTGCCCGTTCCGCTCTCGCCAACAACTTCAATAATTTTACCCGTTGGAAAACCCCCTCTTATCAAATTGTCAAATGTAGACCAGCTTGCAAACGCAAGTGAAGACATTTCAAAAAAGGGGTAAGTGATATTGAGAAATTTGTAGAATCAAGTTTCAATGTGCATGAAATACGTACAAACATCCAACATAAATAGAGAGATAATGCTACTTAATGGGTGGTTGTTACATTCAAAATCATAAAGTAAGTGGTTGTATGACACCAACAACCAGCATGCATGCACACCTATAAATGTTCAATAATTGAAGACCATCAAACAACTTCTAAATTGAATGAAAACATATATGGAATATATTTTGAATTCAAATCATAGTTTATTAGTTTCTTTATTTTTTTATGGGCAAGTCATAGTTTTATTTTTGTATGGCCAACTCATAGTTACATATAAATTAATGACACTCAAAATTAATTGTTTGACTAATTATAGATATAAATGAATAATATGAAATATTTGTTTAACATTTTAATTAAGTACATACTATATAATTATTTTTAATGAATCGCAATTTTCATAGGTCATGCACGCATCGCGTTTACATAACTACTAGTGGACAAATTTCTAACAAAAAGTATTGTGCGCAACCGCCTCACAATAATTTAATGAAAGATGCAGTTTTTCATATAAACGCAGTTTAYCAAAAAGTGAAATGCATATGTTGATGTTGTTTATATTCTTGCAGTATTGATAGCCATGGCTTATTCATGAATATTAGTGGTTTGTAGTGCTACAATTTGCTTTAGTATTGATATTGATGAGTTACATGAATGAATTATGTAGATTTGTTAGARGACAATTTACGTGATAATCAAGCTCAACAAGAAGAAAATCTATATGACCCTTATTAGCTAGGAGGTATATTTGACTATATGTAGTCCATGGGGAATGGAGATATCCTTGCAAACTCTATTAAAATCTAATCCAGTCACCGAGGAAACTCCTAATATTAATGTTAAACATAGCCCTAAGGGGTTATGTTTGAGCATTAAATTGACTTCTAAAAATGAAAACAATTTAGAATTTTAAGACAAAATTACACATTATTTGAGACAAAAAATGATTAATTCAATTTTTTATTTCTATTTAAAGCTTCTTAAAACTATGTTTAACATTTTCTAATACTCTAATCTAATCAAATTGCTTATACTCCGTATAATAATTTTCGAGTAATTAGCCGTACTCCATTTAGAGGGTCCACGTGCACTCTCTCTCTCTCTCTCATGTTGGATATTGTGAGTGTGTTTCCTAGGTATATTGTTTTCCTCAACTATTTTTATACGAAGTTTCTTTGTTTTACCTGAATCATTATTATTAAACTCCTTGTTAATTTTATAACAATATATGAAGATTTCATGATTTTTTTTGCAGTTCACGCAAGTTGCAAGTTGGTTTACATTATGCTAATCTAAATTTGATTAAATATGCAAGTTGATCTACCAAACAACCAAAAAAAGCAAAGCTTTACATTAAAGCATTAAATTCACTACATTTTAATTTATATATTAGGAAAATTCTAATTAACCTGTCTCTTATACACATCTAGATGTGTATAAGAGACAGGACGAATACAAAAGATTATAACAAAATAGTAACTTGAAAACAGAAAATAGTAACTTTAAAAGACAAAAGAAAAACTTTAAAACTTTAAAACTTTGAAACAAAAAATAACTTCGAAGCAAAAAAATAATAACTTAAAATACACAAAAGAGTAACTTTCAAGCCAAATGTTATAACTTTAATAGAATTTTTAGGAACTTATAAGTGTTTGTTTTTTTTTGTATAACTTAAAAAATAGATAAAGTCACTTAAAAACATAAAACAGTTACTTGTGAATATTATCCATTTTATGTCCCATTTTATGTAACTTTAAAACAGTAAAGTACAACTTAACAACATAAATTTGTAATTTAAAGGCTAGACCATTAATAGGCCAGATCGTTTTACAGTAAATTAATGAAAGTCCGTCTTTTTTTTTTACTTTGTCAATTTGTAATTATGTTTGATTATCAAGTTTAACCTGTTCCGTTACGATTTATTTAACACAAATTTATTAAAATGCATTAACATTGTACAACTTCAATGACACATGAGTGGTTGCATTAAACGTTGGCTTGTGTTAAATTAGTCAACATAGCAGTGAGGTGTTATGTCTGTTGACCATTGTATGTTAGGTGAGTAAAACGAAAATCACTCAAATTTCATTTTCCCTCCAATGACTCACAATAAAGAAAGCCCATCACTGTTACAGCCCAATAAATCGGACAATATAAATACCCAAATGTACATCGAAACCCTAGTTTAGTTGTCATCATCCAAATCAAACCTCAAACCTCTTCCCTTGTCATCCCAACAACCATTAATCAACAACCATCAATTGTGTACCCAACTCAGTCCAACAATGGCCGCAACCTACAATTACCCACCACCGCCTCCAACCATTACATTTTCAACCCCACCCACCTCAACAAAAAGTGAGATCGATTTTGCTCAGTTCACATACTTCTTCTTAGTCGGAACAGAGCGGGTATTCCTGAACAACGACGAAGTCATGAGGTTAGTTCTCACCCCAACAGCTCAAGACCCGAATGTAATGACTAACCTTATAATGACTCGTGGGTAAGGGGTGTCTCATGTTGCTCACTTACCAAACTTTGTTGATATGAGGGGAAGAGCATCACTATCGGAGCTCAAAGAGAAGCTGGTTGCCATCATTGAGGAGGATTCTGGTGTTCATCCACGGGATTCTAAGTTTTATGAGCTGATGTACGATCCAGCCCCTGTTCTGGACTTCAACACGCCAATTCATCCTTTGGGCCGCAACGACATTATGGTTGACATTCGAACGAATGTGGATGCCCTACATGTATAACTTTCATTTTAGGCAACAATGAATTTCCTTTCCTTAGATACCAAATATGTGGAATTATTGGTTGAATGTAGTGTCATAATTGATTTTGTTGTAACTTTGAATTTCAGCCAATTTTTGCTTTGAATTTTGGATATTAATGTTTATATGAGGATTATTTGAGCCACGGGTGTAGTATCTGTTCATTATACAGTTGCTTATAATTAAATTGTGGTTTATTTGCTACTAATGTGCTTAAATTGTGACTGGTAATGTGCTTATCATTACCCTAGTTACATAAAAAGTCGTGAAATAGACAATTAACTTGTGTAAATAAATTCTAGTTTATTATAAGGCTGGCATAATTACCCTGGTAAATTAAATTTTGGTTTCTGTAATGGGTAGCAGAAGTATTGTTATCTGTAATTTTTCGTAACTTTGAATTAATATTTTTTTGCTTTAGTTTTGTGGTTTATCAAATTTTGGATCGTTACATATCAATAGGTTTATTTATTTTTGGGGTAAAAAAATGAATACTGGGTATAGTTAAATAAATAAATTGTGGTTTATCAAATTTCGATGATTACATAAGATTTCATTTGTTTAATTTACTTTAGGATTGTGATAGCATATATATATTTTGGGTTTACAAAAATTTAATGATGACATTGTAATCTGTCCGCTTAACTAATTTACTTCATATTTACGTAATTAGGATGCGTAAGTAGTTTGTGGAATGCGTAATTAGCCTCGTTAAATAAATTTATTGTGCTAATATGATGTTGAGGTTGTGTTTCACCAATGTTGTAATCCCCCGTAATTTTCGGATAGTTATAATTATATTTTCCGCAATTTTCGGATATATTTTCTTGTAAGTATAAAAAAAAATATATTTTATCAAACGATGCGATTTATTTAAATTCTATTTAATTTTATTTTCGCTTAAGATATATTTTACGATATCTATCTTACTTGGTTTTTATTTTATTTTATCAAAAAAAAAGATATTTAAAAGATTAATCTAGCCAATAAAAAAAAAACCTAGATAAGAAAAGGGTTTTATTTCTCACAAAAAAATTCATCATTCACGCCACTTTCATTAAATCAGTTTTGCCGAGACACAGAGAGAGCGTCTGCCTACGCCACCAGTCAGCCGGTCCTCCCTCTTCCCCTTTCTCTTCTTATTTTTCTTCCTTTCCCGTGTATTATTCATGTTTTAATTAGACTATAATTGTGAAGCTTTACAACCAATTGCTTATACTATTGTTTGGGTATGATTTTCTAAMGATTATTGATGTTATAAGTTTGTGTTAATAATTTTGATTAATACAGAAAAAAAAAATCAGATTTGATAAAAGTTAAAATTAGGGTTTTCACGTTTTGATTAATTTGTCCAGTTTTAGTATTCGATTTTTAATTATTTTTCTGCTTTTCAATAAATTACAAAACTTTGGTCGCGTAATGTTCATACTAATATGCAATTTGTGTAAAATTTTCAGAATTTTCAAAGCATGTTTACTATTTTAAAAAAATTCATTTTTTAATCGACAGTTTTCGGGTTTCAGGTTCGGTTTTTGATTTTTCATTTTTTTTCTGTTTGTCAATAATTTACAGAATTTTTGTCGAGTGATCTCTATGATATTATACACCTTGTGTAAAATTTTCATAATTTTCCAAGCAGATTTATGATTTAAATAAATTCGTTTTCGAATGGACTGTTTTTCGCAAATCTGATTAGGTTTTTGATTTTTACTTATTTTTCTGTTCATCTATAATTTACGAAAATTTGTGTGAATATTATGTATACAATTATACACTCTATAGAAAATTTTCATAAATTTTCGTATAGTTTTAGTATTTTAATAAATTATTACATCAGATTGACAATTTTCAATTACAAAATATGTTTTGTTATRAAAATTAATTAAAAATATTTGGCATGAAAATAAAGTTGAATATGATATTTTCAGAGTTATTAAACATATTCAAAGTGATTTTAACCATTTAAAATTATGGCTTTTAAAGTTTTTAAAGAAATAAATGAATGGCTTATTGTATAAGCGTTGAAGTTAATCTTTAAAACATGTTCGAGGTTGATTTTTTTAAAAAGTTTTATGGGGTTTCAAGGGAATATGTATTGCTGTAATCTTGTGTTAGGAATCAATAATAATTGATTTCTATTTGGTTGTAGGAGGAAATTCTCCTTGAGTTATTGTTGAAGTGAAAAACACATAGCTGGATTGTTTTCTTTTCAAGGTACGTACTACTTGCGAAATCCTTGATGTATATGTATATGTATCCTTGATGTATATGTTTCCTTGGAATTGTTTGGGAGTCACAAATAAGTCATCTATTTGGGTATTGGATCGATAATTGAGAAACTGTGGAATATTGAGGAATTTGGTTTGTTCATGAGATTTGATATGAGGATTGATATTAGTCTATTGCCTATGATAAATTGGTTGGTCTGTTGATGGTTTAAGTGGAGTCAAGTATAACTTGCTTCATGAGGTTGTCTATAATATAAGGATGAATTAAGTGGGGTCAAGTGTAACTTACCCCATGAGGTTATTTTATTACTCGTTCATGATATGATGTGTGAATCGAGTAAAGGGAAGTATTCAAGTCTTATTGACGAGGTTAGTTGGCTTGTCCAACAGGTTTATCGATTAAAGGAACAGTTAGTGTTAAAAAGAGTTCGATGTGAAATGTGGTCGTGTTTGTGAATCATGTGAAGGTGTCTATAATTAACTGTTAAATAAATTACGAATGAGCAATAAAACTCTGGATTTGTGCACGTCTAGAGTATTGACAATCAGGGGTTGGGGTTGCGATTTATTCGCTTCCTTACTAGGGCCGTCTGATCAACGCGTCTCTTTATATTTATTTTAAAAACGGATTTTATCCAAATGGGGTTAGTTTGAGATCTCATCTAACTATGGTGACGGAGTCACGCCCGTTCGCCATCTAGTTTATTGAACTTTTTGATGCCTTTCGACGGGGAGGCATGGGGGATGAACTATGTCACCTTGTGTGTCTGGTTCGAATTGTGGCACCTTGTGTGTCTGGTTGAATTGTGGCATCTTGTGTGTCTGGTTGAATTGTGGCACCTTGTGTGTCTGGGATTGGACAACCTTGTCTGTTGCTCATATCATAGCAAATGTAATAAAATATATTGAGTCATTTATTGGAGTCGAATAAGCTAATCTGCAGGTACACTTTAGTCAACAAGAGTAGTTGATGATTTTGGGATTGTATTGTTTTGGAGCAGTTGTATGTAATATTTAGTTGATGGTTTTTGTTTGAGTTTGGGATCAATTGTATATATGTATAATGTTGTTAAGTGGTTATGAACACCACAGTTGGGTTTTCTTTTGTTTTTAAGAAGGTGTCGTAACTCGATATGTCCAGTTTTTAGAGGAGATGCTGTCCGTTTATTTTCTGATTTCGTAATTTGTATGTACTCAGCTTTGCTGATTGTGTGTTTGGTGTTGTTTGTTGTCGTCCACGCTTTCTTCCTTTTGGTGGATCTGTGATGATCCTTATTTCATTTGGAAATTATGGGGAGCAGAATTCTCACAGGTTAGCAATAAAGTGACTAAGACTTGGATGGATGGTCTGAGTGGAGAGCCGACGTAACTTGATAGTTTTTATACGCATCGTAGACTCTTCAGAACGTTTTGATATTTCGGATTTACTATGTTTTAAAGGAAAAAGGGGATTTTGCCTTGGTTTGCAAATAAGGGCCGTAATGGTTCCAACTTGTTAAACGAGTTTTACATATTGGGATTTTAATACCTTGGTTTGAAATGTTTGCGCTAACTTGATTTCCGCTGCAATTTGTGATTTTAGCCTAAACGTTTTAACACGTGGCGATGACATGCCAATGATTCTCCGTATTTTATTTTATTTATTTCACAGGTAAAGGTGGAGAATTATTGGGGTGTTACAAATGCTTGTTCACTTAAAACAGGACCGGAAAGTATAGTTGTTACAATGCAAGGTTTTGTATTTCATGGTTTGAATTGAATTACAGGTTATGGGAGTCAAGGAAAAAATTTCATCCATTGGACTGTCAATTGGTGGCTGGTCCCAACCTAAAGAACCAACAGATTCTTATGCTAGGGTTATTTTCCCAACTGAAATGGTAGGTGGTGTAGGTCTACTTCCTGATTTCAGGAATTTGGACATATGGAATGCAAGAGGACTCGCCAGACCGTCATTAAAAAAACAACCTCCAAAGAATCATTGATGAGTTGAATCCTTTTGTGATCATCATGACTGAGACACGCGTTTCTCTGGCAAACTTCCGCCGCATCTTCACAGAGCTTAAGTTACCGTACGAGTGGGAGGTTGATGAGACGTTCTCCATCTCTGGAGGCCTAGCATTGCTATGGGATGACAACACTTGTTCCACTGAACTAATGAAGTCCCCTACGGGAGTTGAGACACTAACGTTCCTCGTTGATATACGGGTAAAATGTTCAAAAGACAAACATGTTTATAATACATGTGTTACTAGTCTGTGAATATTTAACAACACAACACATGTTACGGTTTGAAATTGGTTTTTGATTACTATTTATCGATCTAAAATTGATTTTCGTTTAGATTTTCATGATTTCTAGGTTTGTTCTTCTTTTCGATTATTTCGACTGCATTTTCTGGGATAATTTGCTTTTACTTTAATTTTTTACGAGAGGTTTGATTTTGATTTTTTCCCTTTTTATTTAGGTTTCCGATTACCTTTTCAGATCTTATTTATGGTTTTCATTTTGATTTTCCTTTTACCGGATTACCAATTCTGTATTGTTTTTCATTTATTTATAAATCCATACATTTGATTTTATATTTGTCTTCAGCACCAAATTATGATGTTTAATACCAATTTTTGATGTGCTAAAAATTCAGACTGCAAAACAGGAAGAAGACTCTGATGATGATGAGTAGGGCAAGTTCAGGTTGACTACGAAGGTCGTGTAGTGATCGTCTCTCAAAAATGTGAAGTTGGTAGTGTCCGATATTAGCTAACGTAACGAAGGTCGTCCCATTTTGCTGTAAAATATGACGTTTGTGACTCATGTTACAAGGTTAAATTAATGTAATGTAAAACTTGTCTAAGTGTGGGTGTCTACCTAATTCTAGGGTTGCTAAACTAACTATGTTAAGGATGACATTTAATTCTATGCTAATGATGTATAATATATGACTTTGACTAATTTATGATTTGTACTATTTTATGCACTGTATATTCGTAGCTTATGATTACTAGTGTAAACACCTTTGGGAACATCCACCAAATTTGTCCACCGTTGTCAATTTTGTAAGACACGCACAAATTGAACAACAATAAATAAGTGCTCTGTATAAAAAAAAAAACCCAAGTAAAAATTATCTTAAAAAAAATTGATCTTTCAATAAAATTGCAACAATAAAATCAAATCCAGGTCCATAAATCTTCAAATACAAATAGTCGACGCGAAATTTAAATTACTCAACACCCTACAATTATAAAATACTAACACTCAATAACAAATAGTTAAAATTTGCACAACCTCAAACTAAGACAAATATAGGACAATGAAAGTAATGTCCAAATTAAGGAACTAAGCGTCTGCCAAGCAGCATGGCAAGTCTCTGGCATCGTTCGGGTGTCTCTCGTCGTACGCCTAGTCAAACACCTACACAATACATCAACATAAATCACAACAAACTTAGGCCATGATCAACATATTTTAAAATTAACACATGCGATAAAATACAAATAATTTACAAAAAAAAAAATACACACCCCAAGGGCCCCGAAATCACCGTCTGAACTAACCCTATCCTCATAGCAAGTCTTATCAATCTCATCATTCGTCCAGACTTTAATACGAGGACAAATTCCCCATTGTGGGGCATTCCGTTTGAGGCGATCAAGGTAGAAAATCTGGTGATCAAACAAACATATAATTCCACGCCTAACCAAACATATAAACGTAGAAAACGTAAGGATGACAAAAAAACAAATAGATAGTAATTACCGCAAGAAACAAAGTACATCCACCACAACCCGAGGCAACACCATCTGCGTAAAACCTTTCACCAAACCGTTTAACACTCTCCATCAATTTAAACAACACCAACCCGGACCAATTATACAACAGTGCCTCATTGGCACKCAACAAAGCAGGCAACAACTCCTTAAGAAACCTACTAGACTYGGTGGGACACAGAAGCATATCAAGAGCAGCCATGAGAAAAAGCATCTTAAACTCCTCTACTTCCTCCTCAGCAAAATGTGACATCAACCTACTAAGAATAGCAGGGGTCACTACAAACTCAATTCTAGAAAAAACTTTCCCAGAACTGAGAACAACACTGCTGCGAACAAGTCCAAATTTCTCTTCGATTTCAATTAACTTACTAAGGGACACAATGTTATCAAACTCTAAAGGAACTGGTAATTCACCATTAGGCACCCCAAGAACCCAGCTCACTTGATTACAACAAAAWCTGAAACTAGTGCCACCAACTWTGAGYCGCTCGGTCAAAGGATCTATCCTAGTCATCAGCCAATAACACAAACACCGAGGCAACTTGAGGTCACCAGCACATAACAACCCCCCAAAACCCATCTCACAAACCCAACCACGACGCCTACGATCGAAGGATGCACATAATTTCCCAAATTTTTCCACTTTACAAATTACATTAGGGCCCTGCAGTTACACGACTCATTTTTAAAAACCTGRTACACACTAGTAAATTCAAAATTACCAAATCAAATACATTTCAATACTTACTCTACCAAAACAGAGAGACCGAGTACGAAGCACTTCACCCCGGGCTTTAACTATACCTCCTTTGGTGCCATTCAGATTTCGAGTATTTTATTGAGGCCTAACTAGTCAGCAGGATACAGGAACAATGTAAAAAAAAAGACAAACAACCAACATCAACGAGAGGGAACATAACAATAAGGTGCAACCAACATCAATCTAACCTCATAAACATTTTCATATACCAGCTCATGCRGGCCACATTTCCTCTGCAAAAAAATAAACAACYGGTCATTACCATTTTAAACAAAATAGAGCATAACACTTTACAATATGGTCAGTACATGATAAAAAGAAACTCTAGCAAACATGACAACAGCAACAAACTGCCTTTTCCCACAACGTAAAGCAAGCTACAAAACCGCTTACCTTACGAAATGCCACTCTTGTGCGGGCATTCTCAGATTCAACACTACCTTGACCATCAACAGCTTCAACATCAAAAGGAGCATCACTAAACTCTAATATTTCAGAGCCTGAACAACAATGATCCGCAATGGACGCCATACTATGCAATCCCAATTCGTAAACTGTGGGTGGAAAGCAAATGCAACCAATTAAGATATTCAAACAAGGAGCAAAAACAAATGTGCAAAGTCTCCAGAACAATACCCAATTCGACAGGGAAACAATTGAATACATTCTAGACATTCAAAACATAACTACATCAAAGCAACATACATTATTCTCATTATAACAACAACAATACATAACTGCATGATTTAACAACTGAAAACCTTCATATCACAATTTGTACAAAGAAAACTTCATATCAAAATTTGTACAAATAAAACAAACCAGAATACCAACATTGAGCCACAGATAGCGACAGACTTCAACCACCATAATTCGAAACATCAACAGCAACAACAATGCTCTTCATTCAAAACGAAACACCAAATAAACACTACAAAAGACCAACCACACATACAACTACAAATACTCGAGCACTTAAATTTCATTTAACCAAAGCCCCAATAATCAATCTATCCAACCCCTAATAAACTTGAAAACTAACAACAACATTAAACAAACAAATACYAAGCTAACTAATTCAGACAACATCAACATTACATTACCAGCCAACAACGACAAATACAGTCAATTCAATTAAATTAACAGAAACTAACACTCACTAACTATTCAACACCAACAGACCCAAACCAAAGATAAAACGATTTCTATTTTTGCAATACCATACCTGCAGATTGAAAGACGCAAATCTCCGTTGCAACTTCGACGGCGGTGGGGATTAGGGCACAGATGGACCAAATTCAAACACACAACAAATGTAGACGCACAAAATTCAGCGGACGCAAATACCTTCGAAGGAGAGAGAGATGGAGCAAACACCAACAACACCAACACGAGGGAACTGTATTTCACCAGAAGGGGAGACAAAGACAAAGGAGCAAAGGAGACAACTCCATTTGACCAAGTCAGAGATAACATAAGAAACCACAGTTACCCATACATTAACGGCTGTCAAAACTAACCAAACGGGAGGCATAAACGTCAGTTACATTTGTCACGTCAAAATTACGCTTACACCCCCGATATGCTTTCAAAACATATCCTCATGATTGCTTTAAAATAGCTCCTTGGGCAGTGGAAGCTGTAAAAGTGTCTGTTCATCCACCAACAAAAATAATTTGCGCCAAACCCTTGAAAATCAAATAAATAACCGACATTTCTACAAAATTAGGGTTTTTTACGGCTCTAATTTCCCCCAAATTTACGTCGGAAATGGACAATTCGAGTTCAAAAAAGAAAAAATCCAGAACCAAATCCAAATTCAAAAGTGTCGAGACCATTAGAGATAATCAACCTCTCAAATATCGKCAGTTTTCCGGCAACAACAACGAAGAAGAAGAACAACGCCTCCAAAATCAGGACGACGACGATGATGATTGGGAAGAAGGTTACATTCCTTCTACTTCGAATCAGAATAACGACGATAATATTAAAAATGACGGTCGAAATGAAGGTGTTACAGTTGAATTTGAGGCTTTGCCTGAATTATCTAAGAAGAAGCGCATTCGACGAGCTACTGCAGAAGATAAGGTGATATTCTTCTTCTTGTTATTGCTTACTATACGCGCTTGTTGATACTGGTGGTGTTGTTCATTGTGTGTTGAAATTTCGCTTTGAGTAGGTTGTTATTAATTGGAAATGTATGAACTTTTCAGGAATTTGCGGAGCTAGTGCATAAGGTACATTTGCTGTGTTTGCTAGCGAGAGGGCGGTCCATTGATACTGCTTGTGATGATCCTCTTATTCAGGTAAGTTTCATGGTTTACTTCAACTTTGATAAAAATGGAGTAAGATTTTGTGTYAATTAGTTGAAGGGAGAATGCGCGGTCATGATAGCATAGTTTGCCTGCCATTATATGTATGTGCCTACTAACAACAATGTTGCGGCTGTACCGGTTGCTCTCGTAGCCCCATGCCCATTGCAGAGAAATTTMCGTATCCTCTCAAAAGTCTCAGCCTTTAGTTTAGAAGGTGAACACTCTCTGACAGAGAGAAAGGCAATTTGGATAAAAATCTGTACTGGTTTAGTGGTTTTCTAGCTATGCCAAATCGCTGTTTTAATCCTTTTGACAGTTAGCTTGTTGATTGAAGGAAATGTACTTCATATTATTCTAATATTCTTGGTCTCAAGCAGGGTTTAGAGGGTTTTCATGTATGCAACCTAAATTATACATGCTAGGTGGAATATGAATGCTTGCAATCTTGCGGAAAAGGCTTGCTTTTATATCTGTTTATGTGTGTGTGTTACACCATCTTCAATGGCTTACTAAGAGCCAGTCAACTTTGTGGAAAAGGCTTGCTTCTCTCTCTCTCTCTCTCTCTCTCTCTCTGTGTGTGTGTGTGTGTGTGCGCGCGTGTGTGCGTGTGTGTGTGTGTGGATGGATGGGGTGGGGATATTGTTTTTCAAGGCGACCTTTTGTGTCACCATAGAAGATAATAAGGGACTGTTTGGCCAAGCTTTTGAAAAACAGTTTCTGTTTCTTAGAAGCAGTTCTAGAGAAACCTTTCTCAAAAACAGTTTTGTTTGGCCACTTAAACTTAAAAGCACTTCCTAGAATTTTACCCTGTTTGGTCTATTGTTACTTGATACAAGTTTTTGTTTATTTTTTATGTTAGTATATTACAATGTTATATTATACTTGTTATTAATAACAAATTATACTATACGATATGATATTTGACTTGCCTTATATTGTACCTACTTGCATCATATTATGATTAATCATTGTATTAAAACAACTTGACAAAGGTAATAATAATTAACGCTAGTTCAAAAACAAATAGTATATAAATAATTACTAATAATAAACTAGAGTCAACATTACTTCAAAAAGAAGTGGAAATCTAGAGTCAACATATAGTACTACTACGATGTATGTCTAATTAAAGAAGTTGCAATAGTGTAGCGAATAGATTCCATATTACTATCATCCATTGAACCATCATCGTCTTCCCTAGAATTCCTTGAGTTATTTTCAGCATCATCTTCCCCTTCCACTTCTAGAATATAATTAGGATCCGCATCACATTTGTCAAATTCCAAATCTTCAAGTGCATGTCTTCTAATATAGTTATGCATAGCCATWGTAGCAGCAACTAGTTTCTTTTGAGTCTCTAATGGATAACTTGGCATTAATAACAATATCCTCCAGCTTTTTTTCCATACACCAAAAGTCCGCTTAATGACGTTTCTCAATGAAGAATGTGTGTAGTTGAATACATTATGAAAGCCAGTTGGAGGTTGTGTTGAACGACGAAAATCCGGAATATGATATCTTTGACCTTTAAATGGAGCCAAGAATCCTTTCATATTGGGATAGCCCGCATTAACAACGTAATACTTACCTAATTGGAAGAAACATAGTAATCATATAATACACATAAAGTATATATGTAAGGGAAAAAAATAAACACACAACTATTATGCTACTATTTACCTTCTGGTGGGTGAGGGAAAGCCTTCTTACGATCCTCCATTGTATCTTTCAAAATGCGATTGTCATGAACGGATCCCCCAACAACAAAATATGTAAACAACATGTCAAAGTCACAAATTGCCAAAATATTTTGAGTTGGATATCCATTACGCCCTATTTATGGTATCTTGTCCTCTTCGGTGACGGTAACAACACAAGAAATATGAGTTCCATCAATTGCACCAATGGCATTCTTGAAGTGTGGCCAATATTTGTAGTTATCCCTAATTTTAGTGGAAAGGTAGGATCAGAAGGTTGAATAATGTCTCTAGAAAACCTTGTCATCGGCTCAAGAACTTCATTAAATTTTCTACTTATTGTCTCACCAGAATGTTTAAATCTATTTTGCATATTACGATTTGATTGAAATTGTGCACACAAATATATGAAGATTGCTAATGCTTCTTCGGCAAGCATAGTTCTTGTAGACTTTAAACCGTAATCATTTACCAATAATTTAGCAAGACTAGGAAATACATGAGGTTCCATTCTCAACATTCTGTAACTTTCACCGAGGGTAGATAGAACTTTTTGTAACCATTGCCATCTAGAACACAAGGAGATTCTAGGGGGTTGTACACCATCATCTGCTTATTCTTCAAATTTTCTTGATAAACGAGCTCTTCAATGTCTTCATTATCAGGTGACTCATCCATTGATTCATTATTGTCACTTTTGTTCCTAATATTATCTTATAAAAAATAACATAAAAAAGGTAACTAGAATGCATATCTCATACTACGAATATAAGTAATGGAACATACAAAATGAACAAAAGTAACTAGAATCTAAGTCTAACACAACAAAAWGAAACACACAAACATTACAAGAAGTTTAAGTACTTTCCACACATGAAACTAATGCCGAGAAGTTTTTTTCTCCCTTCTAATTCCTGTTCTAGCCAACTATAACATATAGCTTCATCGGGAATAGCAACAAACATTTCTCTATATTCCCTTTTAACAAACAACCTAGTTCCAAGCATATATTGTTCACTTCCTACTTTGACGCCCGGTGTAGTAGATAATAAAGCTAGACACTCTTGAATGGTACAACCAGGTTTGTCGAATCTTCTTAAAGTAACGGTACCACTAGACTGAGAAAAACTTTCCATAGCACCAACTGTGCGTTTCAGCTCACTTTGCATTAGTTTAGCTGTGCTAAGTGCTAACTTTAGTTTTTTTTTTTTTTTACTTTGTTTCTCAATAGCTTTTGGTTTAACAATGTCCTCGTTTTCCATCCTATAAGGTGGTTTGTGTGCCTTGTTATCATCAAGGGTTATGTCAACTTGCTCCACATCTTCATCATGAGTAGTTGACTCATCTTTTATTTCAATTTGTTCTTGTGAATATGGATTCCAAGAAGTGGTAGAAGAAGCACATATTTTGTTAGATATGATCTCTAACTCTTTTAAATTATCCATTCCACCTTCGCGAAATTTAGCAACATTTGGATTGGCCTGRGTAAGTCACAACAAGGTATTAGTACTTTATAAAACAAAAAATTCAGATAAAGGAAGAGCTAGAGTTCATAATCTTATACCGCTTCTTGGGTTGCCCACCATTCATCCGGAGCATCGATTGTGTTCTTCTCATGATCCCATCCTAATCCTGTTTCTTTGTCAATCAAATTCTTCCATGTTGTGTACTCGCTTTTGAGCTTCTCCTACTTGTTTTTCAATTGCTTTTGGTCATATTTCTTTCCGGACCTTAACTGGAACTTTTTAACCACATTACTCCAACCAATTTTGTTAAAATGTGTATTTAGTCTATTTCCAGCATTCACCTCTTTGGCACACACTTGACAAAAAATCCTAGTTGTTTGATCTGTCCATGTTGCTTTTCCTCTCTTTACTTGTTGGTCATTCAACTAAAGTTCATATAAACAAATTAAAATCGATTTGATAATATCACCCAACCACAAGAGAACCAAATGCAATTTAATTAAAAGTATAGTCTTACTATATCCATATAATCATAGGGACAAGTAAAATCAATCAAAAAGATTTCTTTAAATAGTGGAAATACATAAGAAGCAAAGCATAATTTTGATATTTCTTTTTCCTTTTCTTTTCTATCAATCATACCATGAATTTGTTGTTACAATAAAGATTAAAAATTACTTTGATATTGCTATACATCTATATGCATGCTATCAAAGCACAAGTGCACAACAGTCAATGCACGAAGCACAATAGTCAATTATTCATTATTCATTGCCTTCAAATTGGGAATGCTTAATACTTGGTAAGTTGCTATATTAATAGTTGTTAGGTGACACTAACAGATAAACAACAAAGAAGTTCAAAATTAATTGACAAATATATTTCATTACAATCAATTAAATTTCATTGCAAAAATCACAAAAGTAGATCTACATAATTCGATTAGTAAAAAAAAATTACCTCATTATCATTGTTTGCAATTGTCGAATTAGTTAATGGAGTGTTAGAAGTAGCAACACACTTCCCCTATCCAAAGATACAAAATGAACATTTTAGGGTTTTACCCATAACAAAATCAACCAAAATAGCTCCGAACATTACCTTGTCAATGGCCAAAGTCTGATTTGTTGTCTTCTTAGGCGGACGAAATGGTGGTTTTGGAATTTGATTGTTTGCAYGGGGTTCCATTTTCYTAATGAGAGATAGAAAAGATGAGACTTTTTGGTCTGAAATAAGCAACAAGAAGGAAAGAGGGCATCAAGATGAGAGAGAGAGAGAGAGAGAGAGAGAGAGAGAGAGAGAGAGAGAGYGGGGGGGGGGGGGGGGGAGTGTAATAAAAGGCGGGACAAGTAGGACATTTGATAAAAAGGTGAGGGTATTTTTGTACAAAAGATAATATCATTAAACTTGCAAAATGGCTTCCCGAGAAATTGTTTTGGGAAGCTCCAAATTGTAGCTTCTCCTCTTTTTACTTCCCAAGAGCTATTTTGGGCTTCTATAATAATTGTGTCTACTCCTTTTTTTACTACTGTTTGGCCCAAGAAGTGTTCTTATTTTGAGAAACACCTTGAAGAGCTAGGCCAAACACATACTAAGTGTACTATGCAATATGCATAATGCATGGTTGAGTTTTCTGTTACTGTCCTAACTCCTAAGCTTTCCCTGATTCCCTCTGTTGTTTTTCTCAGCTATTACATAATTTGGCTTTCGTATCCAATATGAAGTGTACTATTGTGCAGGCTGCCTTACTTTCACTATTGCCACCACACTTGTTGAAGATATCAGAAGCTTCCAAACTTACTGCTAATGCTTTGACTCCTCTTGTTGCATGGGTAACTGACATGTGTATGGTGTCAATTTTATTTTTTTTTATTAATCTTATGTTGAAGGCTTTCATTGATTTTCCTGATAACACATTGCAGTTCCATCAGAATTTCCATGTGAGAAGCCCCTACAGTGCTGAAAAACCATTTCAATCAGCTCTAGGGAACGCGCTAGAAGTGCAGGGAGGGAGTCCTGAGGAGGTTTGTAAATAATCTTTAATGACCTTGGCTGACTCATCTAGTTATGTCTGTTTTTTCTTTTTTCTCTAGTTACTGACCATATAGGCTGATAGGTTCTATAAAAATAAGATATGAAAAATATGAAATTGATAGGCTTATGTTCTAGTCAACCAAACTGTATATTTTTAATCTATCATTTTTTTTTTAATCTCAAATTGACTTTTGAAGACATGTCTTACATGGCTAGTCTTTACTTGCTACATATGTTTTGTAATTTATTATTACTGTAGGAAGAATTTAAAAAGCAGATGCTACATGATTATTTATATTCTATATATACTATTTTGCATGTCTAGAGAGGGCTTCGTTGATCCATGATTTACCTTTCATTTGCCTTTTGGAAACGAATGAAATAAATCTATCCATTTTGGTTCTTAAGTTTTGTTCTATCCTTTTTTTTATAGAAGTATATCAATTCTTTTCCTAGTGAGTTGTGTTGATCTAGCCTCATCTAGGAGTTTATATAGATTTTGTTCATGGATTTACAATAATGTGCAAAAGATTTATTTGCCTCTACCATGCTACTGGTCTCTTTCTTTTTCTGGTTCAGATCTTGCCTCTACCATTTTATCAATTGTTTGTTTTGCATGAAAAGATTTATTTGCCTCTAGCATGAAAGTCACTAGTCAGCATATCTTCTGCCCATACTTAAACATCATATTTAAACTATGTCTACAACTGGAAGCTACAATGTTATTGGCAAACATTGCCACAAATTCAGCTTGAAAGATATATATTTACCCGGGCATTTTGGGTGGCCAAAAGCCTAAAATAACCAATTAATTCTAGTGCTTTTCATTTTGTGGATCCAATTTTCTTGGGAACTTGATTTGTTGATGTGCCTCTATGTCTTGCTGAGCGGTATATTGAGAGTTACTTTACATATTTCTCGACTTAAACAAATAGGGGATTCGTTTGTATCATGTTTGGGGCTTGATAGAGAATTTGATTTGCATYTGTTTTCTTTTCTTGTGTTAGAATACAAATATCCAAAATGTTTGTTAATCAGTTACAATAAATCGGATTGGGTTTTGCAGTTTTTTCTTTTATTGTATTGTTTGACATAACATCATGGAAATTCCTGCAGTTCATGAGATTTTCAAATCAAGTGACTTTTGGGTAAATTAGTTGACAATGTTGGTAGAAAATTAGAAGAAAGAAATGAAGCAAATTTCATCATTATTTTTAAATAAATCCAAAGACGTTTATAATTGGGAAGCTTTCCTTTCGTGACATTGGCGCTAAATTCAAATTTCCTTTTTCACTTTAAATTTTTTTTAGCAAGGAAAAAAGGATAAAGCGAGTTTTATATGTTTGTCAATCAATCAAGGCCTTAATCTCATAAGTGGGGTGTGATTGTTTTGTATAGTCATCCACACTAATTCCTTCTCCATCCCATGCGATTGAGAACCATGAAAATATGCTTCCTAACTCTTTTCAGCCAAGTCATTTTTTTATCTCCCTTTATATCGTTTGAGATTTTGATGACCCCACCCTTCCACTCCTTGTACTTGCCACTGGTCTCCGTTTAGTATGTCTAAACTCTAATCCAACACATACTATATTTCGTTAGTTTGCTTGCAATTTCTGTAACACTAACTTTCCCTTTGATAACTTTGTTTATTATTGTATCCCTTAGAGTGTTCCTCCACATCCAGCTAAACTTGCATTTCCATGAAGCCCATCATTTTGTACCTTGTTGTATATTGTAAAATTGTGAATTAGGTTGTAGTAGTAGTGAGCTAGTGGCTTCGATCATGTTGGTTATTGTAGTGTTTGAATGTTTGATGCCTTGCTTTTGTATTTTAGTCTTGATTTTGGAAGAAAGAGTCATGGTCTTTATATTTTACATCTTCTTTTCATGGACTTAACGCTGGCCAGCCTTACCTATTGATTGGATTTTGATCAGGTAGCTGCACTTTCTGTTGCACTATTCAGAGCTCTTACTTTCACAACAAGGTAAAATTTCAACTTTCAAGCTATTTTTAACATGTTTTAAATTTTTATTCGTTGTGTCTTATCACTGATCACTCATTATGTTCTTGCTTTTTGGTCTTCGTTACAAGCTTTGCTGRTGCTAAACAATTTCTTAATATGTGGAACTTCATAAAATTTTTATATATATGTCAAAGCCATAATCCCAAAAGTGGGCTTGGTTAAAAGAATCATTAGTGACTATTTTGTGTAATAATCCCAAAGATCTCTCTCTTCCATCCCCTATGATAAAAAACCTTAATTTTGTGATTGCAATTTCTCAAATTGTATATATTTCGTGTAATCATGAACAAAAATCTTCCTCCTTCAATTCCTACGATCAAAGACCTCAAGTTTGTGATTTTAATAATTAGTAACATGATTGAAGGAAATTTTCTAATATATATGTACATTTTAGTTTGAWTCGCATAATGGGCATATCCAATTTTTGCATTTGGAAAAGAGTAAAAGACCASGCATAAATTAATAATCGAGCATGATTGGTTGTTCAAGCCTCATTTATATGTTCAATTTCCCAAATTGAGTAATACTCATGTAACTTATGACAAAACACTTGATTAATATTAATTATGATATCTAGGGATGATTATCGCACGATCCGAGACAGAACCCCCGGGTTCGGCTCGGCTCGTCAAGCATTTTGTGAGGCAAAGGTGCACCGAGTGTATAGAGCCTAGGCTCGACTTAAGTTCGTCAAGCAAATGAATGGCTTGAGATCGGCTCGAGCTCGAATTAGGCTTGAGCTCAGCTCACGTAAGGCTCGGTTTGGCTTGTTTATTAGATGTTGTCTATAATTGCACACAAACTCGACATAAATCCACATAAATCTTCGAGCATAAACAAACAAATTCAACTAGTACAAGCTAACAAATTTGAGCATAAAAAATCAGAATCTAATTTTAGCATAAACAAGCAAATTCGAGCATGAAATCAGAATCTAATTTGAGCACAAACACTCAAGTTCGAGCATAAAAAATCAAATTCGAGTGTGAAAAATTAGAAACTAATTCGAGCATCCTCTGCCATCGGCCATGGTAGCTGCCTCCACCTCACATCGACTCCCTCCGTAGCTGCACTGAGCCTCTCAGATTGAATCGCCACATCCGATGAATTGTCGCACTGATCGAGCCTCTCAAATCTGATGAATCGCTGTGCCAATTGAGCCTCTCAAACTTTTCATACAACGATTGTTCAATCAGATCTAAGCAAGCTCACACACCATTCATTAAATTCAAATTTGTTGCAACAACTTCATGATTTTTCGACAGTTTTTTGCACGGATTGTGGCTCAAATTGTATGCTTGAATTACTGAAAGTTTGTTGGTTCGAGCTGATTGATTTATTGATAATTGTTTTGCAAGTTTTGAAGTGTTTTTGTTGAAATTTTCTGAATTTAGGGTTTTTTTCTTTCTGATTTTAGGATTGAGAGAAGTGAGAACGTTATATGGAATTGAATTATGAGAGAGAAAAAAATGGGCTTTCTATTGGATTTTCTCTTCTGCCTTTTATATGGAGTGTGTTATGGTTAGATTTTTATGATCTTAGTCTTATACTCTTATATAATAAGGAGTATTAGACTAGTAAATGTGACGTAGTTTATTTATTTATTTTTAGTTTTAAAAAATTGAGGTATTAATATAATTTTTTAAATGTTATTTTTTATATTAAATAAACTCAACGAGCCTCTTTACGATCTTTTGAGTTGAGCGTAGTCTAGCTCAGCTTGGCTTGTTAAGCTTTCAAGTCGAGCTTCAACGTCGAAAGCTTAACGCGCCGAGCGTGAACTTTTCTAGTTGATATTAATCTACTTGAAATCATGTTTCCATAGAAGCGCTCTAGAGTTTAAAACTGGCATTAGTAACCAGTGTGTACAAGACTACAAGTCTATGATTTTATATCGTCTGAACGCAGAACTTCGAGCTATATGGATACAGACATTAATTTAAAGTTATGTATTGTTGGTTCTTGCACTTATTATTGTTAAATTAACTGAACTGGGTAACTTGTTCCCTGAGAAGTTTTTTTGATCACAAGGGATGCATATTTAAAGATCTTGGTAGTGGTTTTATTGCTTTCTTGTCCTAACATAATCATCGTTTAAATAAAACACCTACACTAATGCCTTTTGATGGATTCATGTACTCTATTGTTGATTTGTTGTAACTGTATATGGTTCCCAACCACACACGTCAACCAAAGAAAAAGGTAAAGTAGATTTGCTATCGTGCAATAATCGCATATGTTTCTAGCCTTGATTGCTCAGGGGTTATAATTTTTCCAGGTTTGTTTCAGTTTTAGATGTAGCATCTTTGAAACCAGAAGCTGATGGAGATGAACTATCTGATTTTGTGAGTAACAAGGAGAGGAAAGGTATTTTTAACACTTCAACACTTATGGTTAGTAAAACGAACACAGGTTCGACAAGATCTACAAATGCTGAAGCTGTGCGAGAACATATGCCTACAAACATTGATGTAAAAGATTCACTTGCTTCTAATCAGTTGGAAAGGTCTGAGCAACCAGTTGATGAAACACAGACTGCTTCTGAAGATGACAAGCATCGAAAGAGGAAAGGAGATCTGGAATTTGAGCTGCAGTTACAAATGGCCATGTCTGCCACATCACTGGTAGCCCCTGAGAGCAAGCCTGAGACCTCTTCAAGTGGATCACCCAGTAGTCCATTAGTTTCTATATCTCCTTTTAAAAAAATAAAGAGAATTAGGGAAGATTCCCCCTCATCCTCCCAAGGTATATCCACTGCATTTGGATCAAGAAAAACAGGAGCTCCTTTATATTGGGCTGAGGTCTATTGCAGTGGGGAAAACATGACAGGGAAGTGGGTCCATATTGATGCCGTTAATGCTATCGTTGATGGAGAGCTTAAAGTAGAGGCCGCAGCTGCCGCCTGCAAGAAGTCTTTAAGATATGTTGTTGCTTTTGCTGGACATGGGGCGAAAGATGTCACTCGCAGGTTGTCTTATCTCTATGAAATTATTTTTCTATTTTTTGAACAAAAGTTAATCTTCTCTTTTGATCATATTTGTTTCCTGACGTCCATCATATTTAACATTTTCTTGATAAAGCTAAATTCGGATGTTGGCATTTTAGTTATACAGATGATAAGCATTTGGATCCCGTTTGAAGTTTTATGGCTGTATTTGTTTGTTGTGACCTCCTACTGTTTGTTATATATGAATGGGCAGCTTCTGTTAAAGCTCCTTGTTAATAAAAAGATTTTTGCTGTGTGCACTAGTGGCAGATGTTATGTGTTATGTGTTAGAAAAAAATTGCATTTTAGTCTATTGTTACTGTTTGCTTTCAGTTTGATTTCGTATATGGCTTTACGTAGTTATGTGAATTCGATTGATTTTACTTTATAATTTTATTATGATAGCAAAGATTGATTGATAAAGATAAGAACTATGCCGCACTTATTTATTTTAATGATTTAGCTTTGAGCTCTGAGTACAATCTATTGAGATTTGAGATCATGTGAAGTTAGTGTTTTTTTATTGAAATCTCTTTTCATTGTGACTCTGAATATTCTCTGGGAATCTTTGGTTAATGCAAACCATTGTAGTGCAGATACTGTGCAAAGTGGTACACAGTGTCACCAAAGAGAATTAATTCAGATTGGTGGGATGCTGTGATAGCTCCATTGAAGGAATTGGAGTCTCGTGCAACTTGTGGAGTGGTTCCTTTGCACGAGAAAGATAGAAAAGCTACAGATATGGTTGCTGGAATTTCTGAACATATAAATCAGGGTAGTACTGCACAAAAGAGTAGTGAAAACATTGATAAAGATCGTCAAAATTCTTCTACCCTCAGTCCTATTCATAGTAGGAGCACTCTTGAGGACATGGAGTTGGCAACAAGGGCATTAACTGAACCTTTACCTACCAATCAACAGGTGCTAGGCTGTTATTGTTTTGTTTGGCCATTTAGCTTTGCTAAGTCTATCTTGCAGTATGTGCATGCTTATTGCTGTTGCTTTGCTGATTTGGTCTTCTATTGCAGGCATATAGAAATCATCCACTGTATGCAATTGAAAAATGGCTCACCAAGTATCAAATTATGCACCCAAAAGGCCCCATACTGGGTTTCTGTTCTGGTCACGCAGTTTATCCTCGAACTTGTGTGCAAATACTCCACACAAAAGAAAGATGGCTCCGTGAAGGGCTGCAAATTAAGGAAAATGAGCTCCCTTCAAAGGTATTTTCTATGATCTCACAATATTTTTATGTTGCAACTTGCAATATCCATATATCTGTAACTTGAGTTTTTATCTTAGCTAATTCTTTGTTTGCCTTCTTCTAAGGTGGTAAAGAGCAGCTCTAGGAATCGTAGAGGACAGGCTATTGACGTAGAAGATATCAATGAGGGTGGGTCAGATGGAGTTGTATCTTTATTTGGAAAATGGCAAACTGAACCATTGTGTTTGCCGCCAGCTGTAAATGGAATTGTGCCTAAGGTAGGTCTGCGTATTTCTACAAAGTTATGTGAGATAATTATTTATGATTGACTTTTCTATCTTCAATTCCTGCTGTTTGCAAAGTTGCTTAATTTGATGAGATGGCTGAATGAATCACCTGGATCCCCTTCTAATCTTCAACTAGTATTTTGGCCCGAGCATTGCCCCGGGTCATACATTCTAATTTTACTTATGTGAATATATTTATTTTATCTTTTAATTGATTTCATCATCTTTTATATATACTATAATGTATAAGAATTTATATAATGAAATTATGATTGTACAAATAGTCAAGAAAGCCCCGAAACTTCATAAAATACGAAAAACATTATAGTATTTTGAAGGAGCTTTCAAACTTAATACTTTAAAAAAATGAAAAACATTCTAAGTTGGTCGTTGTTATTAATTTAATTGAATGTTGCACTACTTTTAAATTTATCAATCCACGTGACTCAAGTTAATAAATGATGTATTTCAAAGTGGATCAAGCCAAATGATTGAGCCGTTTGAGCCAAAATCAAATATAATGCAATTAAGTTTGAAATATGTTATACATCCTCTCTTTTTTATACTCAAATTGTTTTCTTTTTTTAGAATTTGCAATGTACATGCACCATTACCCAAATAGAAATGTGGTCTCAACCTAAATTTACTTTATAATCCCTATGAATATAATAGAATAATATAATGTATCTCTTCCTTTGATTTTGTTATTGCATGTGATTATGTTTATTTTTCTCTCCAACATATTATTATTTGATTGCATATTTTCTTGCGCATCTCTTTAACGATATATTAACATGTAAAATGGATGACGTATTCAATAGTATATTTTGACCATGAAAATTAAACATTATAAATGAAAAAAAATGCACTAACTGTTATACAATATGTTTCAAAAGATACAAACATAAAACTACAATAAAAYTTGGTTGAGTTGGTAAGGGTGTTATTTGATAGGAAAGTGTTGGATTCGGATTTTTCTCCGGTTAACGATAATTTGTAATTGAATGACTTGACATAGCTGAGAAATTTGACCTTATAACATGCTACGCATCTCAAGATATTCAAAATTGAAAAAAATGTACATCCTTTTCTTTTTGAATGAAGGAAAATTATGTAAGTTTTTTATTTTTTAAAAAAATTATAAGATACAAGAACTTATTGTTGAATATTAGTAATATTCCTATCCCTTTTGTTCATGCCTTAAAAAAAGACACAACAATTTCTCATAATTTTAATTATTAAACATTCAAGCAATAAAATTAATGTTCCGTATGGATTAGTAGTTAAGGTCTAACTTTTGGTTAAAGGTCGTGTAGTTGACACATAAATAAAACAAAGTGCCAACAATTAAACAATAAGCTTAAAAGGAGTAATATTTAAAGCAATAATAAAATATGGTTGAGTTGGTAAGTATGTGTTTGTTTGAAAGTAAAGTCTTGAGTTCGAATCTTATCGAGTTATCATAAGCATAATTTTTTAAGATAATTGAAACATAATCGTACATGGCACAAATCTGGTGAAAGTTGAAGCTTGTGTGGTAGCTATGGCGCAAGTACGTTGCTGCGCACGCCTTTTAATATATTTTATAGATAGATGGTTTTAATGGAAGGAACAGTGCATTTGCCCAGAGTTATAATTTTCTCTTCTCTTTTTCTTGTTCTAAGTTTAATATGTTATGTTTTGTACTTAGTGTCTTTTCTTTTTCTTGTAGAATGAACGTGGTCAAGTCGATGTCTGGTCTGAGAAGTGTCTCCCTCCTGGCACCGTGCATCTGCGGTTCCCAAGGTTGGTTCCTGTTGCAAAGAGACTTGGGATTAATTTTGCCCCTGCTATGGTTGGATTTGAATTTCGAAATGGGCGCTCAGTTCCTGTATATGAAGGCATTGTGGTCTGCACCGAATTCAGAGATGTGATTCTAGAGGTAACAATAACATTTAATGGTTGGGATAACTCCCTTTCATAATTTAACTTAAGAAATGCTTCCTGCGTCACTTTTGACTTTTGAGTTATAAATCCTGGCATTTTCAAATTTACTGGAGGTTAGCCCATGCTGTTTTGAATGTGGCAAATTGGGAGGACATGGGAGTGTATAAGAGCAGATGTGCAATATATTATAATTGTAAACTTTTGGCAGTGCGGGGATAAATTTTCTTATTGTATCATAGGGTAAGAATGAGAAGGAAGTTATTCCTTAGGGCTTTTCCAGCAGTTTTATTTCTCATGTACTCAAAGTATGCCTGCTTAGGCATAGGATGTCCCCTTTTCTCATTATCACACTTGCAGAAGCAAAGTTTCACTTTGATTTTACTCTATTATTCTGGTTAAGCATTCGTAAAATGTAATCTGTGAATTGCCAGGCATATGCAGAAGAGGAGCAAAGAAGAGAACAAGAAGAAAGGAAGAAGGAGGAGAGACATGCACTCTCTCGGTGGTACCAACTTCTCTCATCTATGGTTATTCGGCAAAGGTTGAACAATGCTTACATAAACACTCCGGAAACAGAATCTCTTTCTGCATCCTTGAAGCATGACAATAAATCCTCATGCACTGGCACTGCTAATGTGAACAAAAGCAATGTGTCCCACCAAAAAAATGTGCGTAGAACTAAGGTTCCCGATTCAGACAGGATGCACGTACAAAATCATGAACATGTCTTTTTGACAGATGATGAGAGTTTTGACGAGGACAGCATGACCCGAACTAAACGGTGTCACTGTGGAGTATCAATTCAGGTGGAAGAGCTATAGATTTAGCATTTTACTGTATAGCGGGTGTTTTTGACAACTTTTGTGGGTGAAAGTCTTGAAGATTATGAGCTGAGAGTGAATCCACCAACTTCGGTGGCCTTGGTTAAATGATTGCTGCATCAGTGAGATTCCTTTCATCTTGAGGGATTGCTGCACCCAGCATCTAATTTGGATTATGATCGTAGTTTAGTGTATATATCAGTCTTGCTGGTGAGCAGTMTATATAAATGGCTAAAGTTGATCCACATCTAATCACGGTTTTTGTCTTAATGGAGGGTTAGATGTGGAGTCACGGCAAGAGAAGTGTTGTATGTACCGAGTCCGAGTGTAGTATTTTAAGATGTCCTATGCTAGTTACGAATTAGTGAATTACCAGTGAGTCTGGTTTTTTTTTTATTATTTTATTATTTTTTTTTTTATTTTGGATGTTCTATAGAGAACTATAATGTGTCAAAAACTTTCAATGCTCATTGTTAATCCTTAGGCCTCGCTTAGTATGATGGTAATGTATCAAGTGAGTAACAAAAGTCAAACTTGAGAAAACAAAGGTGTTTAGAGGTAAAATTATAGGGATAAAATGGTGGTGGGAGGAAAGGGGAAACTATTACCCTCATTTGGGGGAGATAGTACCCTCCTTCACACTAAGGTAATTGTTATCTTCATATTGAGGTAATAATTACTCCATCTCTCCCCCTTTTAGTCACAAAAAATGTAATTATTTTTCTATTACCATCTTAGTTAACATTATCCCATGTCAAGCATGGCCTTAATAGTAGCAAGTAGCAGTAATCATGGCGAATCTATGATGTCAAGTAGCGAAATGTATTATTTCCTCTGTGTTTTTAATTACATGTAACAATTGGCCTTGCACAATTCTCAAGACAAATTCTACATTAACATTAAGTTTGGTTTTAGGATTTGAGATTAAATAAATGAGGAGAGAGAAAGTGGAGTTGGTAACAAAATTATACGGAAAATACTTCATTAATCCATAGGGTAAATWACCCACTGTTTATAAATTGTGTTGATTAAGGGTTTTTTGTGAAAATAAATCTTTTAAAATCAATTTTTTATGAAAAACCACCTTTTAAAAAGCTTATTGTGAAATGAAACCCAAAATGAAAAATTATTTGCGAAATAAAATTCAATGACATCATCACTCGTTTGACTTCCCCTAATAACCTTTGACCCACCAATTCACACTCCTTCCTCACTATTTGCACCCTTCTACGTTCGTCTCTCCTTCTATTCTCTCCCTTATCACTTTCATACTTTCATTCACTCCAATTCATAAACACTCATCTTTCCACTCAAAAACTTACCAAATCTTCATTTTCATTCATTTATTGCTCTCAATTTCGAGTTTTGAACGAAAATTTGAGGTTTTGGGGGGATTTTTGGTACGAAATTCTGGACAAATTGGGGCCTWTCTTGGATTCGTTTGGGTCACAAAATTTTTTCCTTTACCCTCTAATTAGTTACACAATTCAAACCTTGTTTGGTACTCTTGATTTGGTTCGAAATTTGGGGGTGTTTTGGGTCAGATTTTTGGCAAATTTTGAGGTGATTTACTAGGTGGTGATTGCTCGTGAACTTGGGCTGGGTGGTGGTGTTAGCTTGCGAACTTGGACTGGTTGGTGGTGACGGCTCGCGAACTAGGGTTATATGGTGGCGGCGGCTCGTGAACTTGGGCTGGGTGGCGGTGGTGGCTCGCGAACTTGGGTTGTACGATGGCGGTGCTGGTGAACTTGGGCTGGGTGGTGGCGGCGGCTTGCAAATTTATGCTAGTGTGTGGTTGGGCAAGGTTATGGTGCGAAGTGGGCTGGTGGTTAGCTAGGGTGGTGTGAGGTGGGTTGATGGTTGGTAGTGGTTTGTGGGAAGTGGGTTGGTTAGTGGTGGTTTGTGGGGAGAGGGTGGGAAAATGCAATGCAAGGGAGTGCAAATAAGACTAAGGAGTGTCAACTGGCAAGTTTAAGGTGATTAGTGATGGTCAAACGTAATTAGGGTTAATCAAAGTAGTGATGACMTCATTAGGTTTTATTTTGCAAACAATTTTTGATTTTGGGTTTCATCTCACAATAAGCCTTTTAAAAGGTGGTTTTTCCCAAATTTTGGTTTTAAAAGTTTTGTTTTCACAAAAAAACCTTAAATTAATGATGATAGTGGATTGTAACTTGTACTAATTGCTTGATTAATCTTAATCTTTAGATTATGAATAATTGATCAAACACACTTGGGCTCATATCTTGGATAATATGAATATTATGAATAATTTTCCTGCCTTCCACAAAGCTTGTCTGATTTGGAGACATCAGAGTTGGTAGCACCAATTTCAGTGTGCTACTCAACATCTTAGTAATACATTTATAGAGCACATTGCAGCAAGCAATTGGTCTATAATCCAAGAAAGAGAGAGGAGCATCTATTTTGGAAATGAGTGACAAAGTTGTGCAATTAATCTCCTTCGAAAGTTTAGCATTCTGAAAAAATTGCATAACTACTTGAATGAATAATATCCTCACCAATGTTATTCCAGGTTTTTTTGAAGAAAAGACTATTGTATCCATCAGGACCTAGACAGTGCTTTCTCTGAAGGGATAGCAAAAATATCTATCCTTCTTAACCTTCTCCCTAGGGAAAGGAGCCTCCAAGCTAGCTTGCAGATCAAAATTTAGACAAGCACCTGATTGAAAAACCTCAAGTTGAACAGCTATTCTGTAACACCCCAATAATTCTCCACCTTTACCTGCTGTGAAATAATTAAACTAAAATACGGAGAATCATTGGCATGTCACCGCCACGTGTTCAAACGTTGAGGCTAAAACAATCTTTTGCAGCGGAAATCAAAAAGGATATAGTTCAACCAATTTATCAAATCCCGAAAATGTATAAAATCGATCGACAAGTTGGAACCGTTAGGGCCCTTATTCGCAAACCACAATAAACATAATTTTTTCAATCTCATAGCTTCAAATATTTATGAAACTGAATTTATTAAATCTTGGGAATAAAGTCTAGAATTGTTACTTATTTAATGTTTAATAACAAGCTTAATTCATACCAAACAACTATTTTGAATCATCAAACCTAAACAATCTGAATAAATCTGACAATTTTGTTTACCTTAACAATACTCCTTCTTAACTACCATAATTTAAATATCTAAAGGTATTAATCATTGTTAACTTAAACTGAACCAATTTAAGCTAATTTTTATAATTAACATTGAATTTCAATGAATTAAACTCATAAAACATAGTTTAATAATCTAACACATATTTAATGATTGTATAGTATATGGTTGTGAAATTAATTCAAGCAATTCAATTATGTTAACAGGAAGGAAGATGCAGGAGAAAGGGGGAGAGGGAGGAGACCAGTCGGGGGGGGACAGAGGGCGGGGTCGGTGGCGGAGAGCAGGCCAGCAGCACATCCAGTGAGGACAACAGCACAGCAGGGCCAGCAGGCAGCGCAAGCAGCAGCGGAATGCAGCGGCTCGGTGGTGGCTTGCGGGGTGGGGCCGAGGTGGCAGGAGCTTTCTATTTCTTATTCTTTGGTGCTTTCTCTTGTTCTCGGTCTCTTTCCTTTTTTC
>SNQN01001066.1:52346-108024 GCA_008642245.1 Bassia scoparia
CAAATTTCTTTTTAAACAACAAATGGTCTAGTAGCAAAGTACTTATGTAAAGTCTCGTTATTAATCAATTGTTAAAGCAGATAGCGTCCAACTCATCAACCATCCAGCTAGTCATCTGATTGCAAATCCTGTAAAAGTCTGCTCCCCATAATTTCAAGTGAATAGGATCTCACAGGTCACCACAAGGAAGAAAATGTGGACAAAAAAACGACAAAACACGCAATCAGCAAAGTGAGTATACCAAATTAACGGAATCAGAAAATACGGCAAGCATCTCCCTAAAAATTGGACATCACCAGTTAGACACCTGCTTAAAAACAAGAGAAACCAACGGTGGTATTCATTAACCACTTTAAACAACTTATACATATATACAGTTGACCCAAATCAACCAAACATCAACTCAATATTACAACAGCTGCTCCAAAACATACAATCCCAATCCTCCACTGCTTCTGTTAACAGATTTGGTACCGTCAAAATGCTCACTCGAACTTCAATATACGATAATACATTTCATTACATTTGTTAAGATATGAAAACGACAAGGTTGTCCAATCCAGACACGAACGTGTCCAAATTCAACAGACCCAAGTGGCAGCTATTCGAACCAGACCCAAGGTAATAGTTTCATCCTGCTCCCGTCGAAGGCAATAAAAAATTCATAAACCAGATGGCGACGGCGGACTCCGTCACCATAGTTAGATTTGAGATATCACACTACCATTTTGGATAAAACCCATTTGGATAAATCCGTTTTAAATAAATTAAGAGAACGCGTTGATCAGACGGCCCTAGTAAGGAAGCGAATAAATCGCAACAACCCTGATTGTCAATATTGACGTGCACAAATCCAAAGTTTTATTTTATTCATATTTCATTATTAATTGTTAATTATTTGACAAGATCATATGACTCCAAATCAAAGACTAACAATTGCAATTCTAATAACACAATTATTCCTTTATTAATAAACCTGTTGGAGCAAGCCACTAACTCGTCATTAAGACTTGAATACTTCTTTATCGAATACACCTCAATCATGAACGAGTATAACATAACTCATGGAGCAAGTTATACTTGACTCCCTTTATTTCATGCCTATATTATAAAACCTCTGAGCAGTTTACTTGATCCACTTATACATCATAGCCAAACCAACTTATTATAAGGCAATAGAAAATATCAATCCATCATATAACACTATGAAAACCAATTCCATATTCCACAGTTCTCAATCTCGATCCAAATACAAAATAGATGGTTATTCGTCGACTCCAAACATTCCAAGGAAACATAGACATCAAGGAACTTATAGCATATCAGTCAAGGATTTGGCAGTGTACGTACTTGACCAATTGGAATAAAGTCAATCCATACTTCAGAAATCGACCTCTACGAAGTCTCCTCCTAATCATTTTTTAAAAACTCGAATCAACCACACCTTGGCACGTAATTTACACGGCATATGAGAGCTAACAGCCTCGAAAATATTCTGAACAATGTTGTTATACTCCAAACCCCATATTTAATATGAATATATACTTAGTCCTTGCTTGAAAATACATGAAATCTAACTTTTCAATAGAAATTTCAACACTTTAATTCTTGAAAAATGTTGAAAATTTCCCTTTAATATAAAACCTTAAAACTCAAAAAACATATGCATACAAGTGGGTACAATATATTCAACATGGTTTCTGTGAAACGCCTAATTTTCAATACTCATAGCTTCAAAAATATTTATGAAACACTGAAATTTATTAAAACTTGGAATAAAGTCTAGAATTGTTACTTATTAATAGTTTAATAACAAGCTTAATTCATTACCAAAACACTATTTTAGAATCATCAACCTAAACATCTGAATAATCGAAATTGTACTAATCAATTTTGTTTAACCCTTAAAAACTCACTTCTTAACTCCATCAATTTAAATATGTCTTTTTTTTTTTGTTTTGAAAAACTGAATAAATGAAAGTGGTGTGAAGTATGAAATAAGGAAGGAATAAACCCTTTAGTTATCTAGGGTTTAGGGCTAGATTAATCTTTTAAATATTTTTTTTTGTGTTAAGCAATTATTTTGGATAAAATAAAATAAAATCAAGTAAAAAAAAGATATCATAATATATATCTTAAGCGGAAATGATAAAGATTAAATGGAATTTTAAGTAAATCGAATCGTTTTATAAAATAATTGTTTTATATTTATAAGAAAATATAATTATAAATATCCAAAATTTACGGGGGATTACATATTCTTTCTTATGCAGTCGACCCTAGCAAAAGCTTATAATATTCAATGAAATTAGAGACTTCTAAACGATGTTCACACCAAATCTCGAAGATGTGCTTGACAGCCATAATCCTTTTCCTAAATTTCTGCATTCTAATACTTTTGGGGAAAAAATCCTATATTCTCATCACCCGCTCTTAACCAATTAATCCCGGAAGCTTGTTGAAGATGTGCAAAATACTGTTTCCTTATGTCTTTGTACTCTTGTAGCAACTGGCATTCTAAGGAAAAAAGATCAGGTGAAGGGTGCTTTTGAATATCAAGCTATATCTCCTTGAGTCTTTGTTGAGCCTTACCAAAAGCTAATTCAATATCTAATTGGTCCATATTCAAGTTTCTAAAAACTTTCTTCAACAACTTAAGTTTTTGGAACACAACAAACATATGTGTGCCTTTAATATCTTGGTTTCATTTGAGATAACTAATCCAAGGAAAAACTTATGATATGCCCAAGAATTTCTGAACCTGAAATTCTGATTCCTCTGACTGAGATCATGTGAGAAGTGAAGTACAACTGGGTTATGATCAAACTACCCCTCAAATCAAGGTGGTCATGGACAAAGGACTCTGGGAAAGCCGCCACCTAATCCTCATTAACAAGAACTCTATCAATCTTACTACAACCCTATCCCTGCCCAATTATTTATTTGTCCATGTAAAAAAGCTACCTACACTAGTAAAATCTTGTAGCCCACAGTTATGGACACAATGCCTGAAATATGCAACATCCCCTGCATGGATTACACTCCCAAGCCTATCTTCAAAGTTTAGAGGGCAATTAAAGTCACCTGCAATCACCCACATGGACCTGTGATTTTGTTGTTCCATTGAATAATATTATCCCACAAATCCTTTCTCATCCATAAATTCAATCTTATTCGGGAAGTTCCCAGTAACTTCTAATTCCACCAAATTCGAACAAAATTATTGGGGATCCCACTAGCTCAGCAATCTTAGTAAGAAAACCTCCCCCCCCCCCCTTACCCGCACCCCAGAATTTTAATGGAAGTTTATGCATTCGAATCCACACTAGAAGGGACTTAATCTCATCTACATTCCATTCACACCCATTTTCCCACTGTTTGATCAGCAAAGGACACTTATCAAACATCAAGTGTGAAGCATTCTGAGGAGCATTATGTGATTCATTATTCAGAAGTTGAAKAAGGAAGACGCCTCTATTGATTATAAMTACCTTATCTACATAAGCTTTTCACCCAAAAAGTCATCAAAAGCATTAACATGAGGATTAGCACCAACAAATACAAGCAATGACACCTAGGGTCCATATTACATTAACTGAAAACAACTGAACTGAACTAAACTGAGCTGAACTGAATTGAACTGAACTAAACTAAACTAAACGGAGCTGAACTAAATTGAACTGAACTGAATTGAACTAAACAGAGGTTACGGAGCTGAAGTGAACTGAACTGAACTGAACGAAGCTGAAATGAAGTGAGTTGAACTGAAATATTTAACTTTGGATTAATATTAATCTTAGGATTAATATTTAACTTTGGATTAATATTTAATTATTATTATTATTATTATTAATATTAATATATCTTTGGATTAATATTTAACTTTAAATTTAATCTTCGAAATGATATTTAACTTTGGATTAATATTAAACTTATTAGGATTAATATTTAACTATTATTAATAATACGAAGTATATCTTGGGATTAATGTTTAACTATTTAACTTTGGATTATTATTATTATTATTATTATTATTATTATTATTATTATTATTATTATTGTTATTATTATTATTATCATTATTATTATCATTATCGTTAATAACAAATTAGTTAGTAAAATAATTATTAAGTTGAATTGAACTGAACTGAAAATAAGTTGAAGTAAACATGCCCTTAATTTCGAATAATTTATCTCTTCTTCAACATCAACAACAATTAATTGGAGTTTAGGCTTAGAACGAAACAAGTACCTTAGAAACTGGGTTTAAAGATGCTATGCTAGAGGTGATCAAACAGATAGGCCGGGTAGGGCTTATATATAAATAGTCTTGCTAGAGCGGGCTTTGTGGGCCAATGCCGAATTTTGTGGCCTAGGTTGGGTTTTTGAGCTAAAAATGGATATTTTTAGTTGTTCAAAACCCTTATTTTTTTGGGCCGGTTGGACGAGGCCGCCTGGCCGGGTTATTGTTGATCACCTCTAGCTCTGTATTGCAATTCATCGGCTCCTTTCATCACTCCAATCCATTCTGAGAACTACGACTTCATCCTCAAACCCTCACTCAATTCCTTAACCGACTCCTCAACTAAAAAGCACATTAGCAGCAACTAAATCCTCATCATCAAAGTTCAGCTAAGGAAGACCCTTAACATCTACCTCCTTAGATCCTCGAGATTTCACTTTCAATGACGTCGTCATAGACTGCTGATCACGGATCTAGCAAGTAAATCCCAACTTTTTTTTATCAAAAATTTCGATCTTGAATCGAACTTTCGTGCTCTTTAGCAGAGAATTTCAACTCCTTCTTCGCCATATCGGTGATATCGCAGAGAAAAGAGAGAGAGGGAGAGAGAGAGAGAGAGAGAATAGCTAGAGATCAGAGATACATACTTAATTTTCTTAAGCAAAATAAATGCATTTCTTGTAATAAGGAGTCTATCTCCACCATTTGTAATGCTTGTCAATTAGGCAAACCCAAACAATTGCCATTTTCTTCTTCTTCTTCTAATGTTACGTTAGTTCCTTCCTCTATTATTCATAGTGATTTATGGACCTCTTCTATTATTAGTCCCATTGGCTACCGTTACTGTTTTCTTTTGTTAGATGACTTTTCTCATTACTTATGGGTGTTCCCTCTCAAGTCTAAATCTAGTGTTTATTCTATTTTTGTTACTTTTCATAATTATGTCAAAACTCAATTTCGTCACACTATTAAAACTCTTCAATGTGATAATGGTACTGAATATGTTAAAAATGTTTTTCAAGATCGCCTTTTGGCGAACGGTCTGTCTCTTATACACATCTGTGAAGTAGGTCATCACTATCAGTAGTCACGCAAAAAGAAGCAACGACGCCTTTTGGCGAAGGGTCTTCCAAGCCCTGAGATCGCTTTGTAACTCTAATGGCTTGGTTTTTCGTCTTTCTTGTCCTCATACCTCTCCTCAAAATGGAAAAGCGAAACGTACGATACAAACTACTTATAATATGATGCATACTCTACTTTTCCAAGTTCATTTACCTCATCCCTTTTGGGTAAAAGCACTTCTTATGACTACATATCTTCTCAATATTTTTCCCACAAAATCTCTTCACTTTCTTACTCTTGTTCAAATTCTATACAATCATATTCCTTCTTACTCTCATATTCGTACCTTTGGTTTCCTTTGTTATCCTAATCTTAGTGCCACTATGTTCAATAAATTAAATCCTTTTGTGTACTCCTTGTATTTTTCTCGGTTTTGCTTCTAATCACCGTGYCTATCATTCTCTTGATCTCTCTACTAATAAGGTTATTGTGTCACATCTTGTCACTTTTGACGAGATTCAATTTCCGTACTCTTCCTTCTACTCCCAACCTCGTATTTGGTATGAATTCCTTTCTACTCATTCTTCTATTAATTCCCCTGACTTTGCCCCAACAATAAAAGCCCAACCTCAAGGCTCACAACATGATGATTACACTTTTAATATCTCACCTTCTTTACTCCCTAATCAATCCACCCATCCCACTCATCAATCCAACCAGTCCACCTTTTCCCCTTCGGCCCAACTAGGGCTGTTAACGAGCCGAGCCGAGACCGAGCCTTGCAAGGCTCGGCTCGAGCTCGTGAGCCTGGGCTCGAGGCTCGGCTRGAGCTCGAAGCTCGTCGAGCCTCAAATTTTGAGCTCGGCTCGAGCTCGTTAGCTCGAAATGGGAGCTCGGCTCGAGGCTCGGGCTCGAGCTTGAAGCTCGAGGCTCGGGCTCGAGCTTGAAGCTCGAGGCTTGAACTCTTAAAGGCTCGGTTAAGGGCTCGATTAAAAGCTGTGTAAAGCTTGTTAACTAATTTTCCAACGACTCTAACTTTTAATCTTTAATTTTCAAGTTTCAACTTACAATTTCCAACAAACTATTCTTCAAATCCAAGTAAATATCAACATAAAGCAAATTTCATACTCTTGCAATATTTCATCACCACTTACAAAGTCAAACAATTGAAACAATAAGATTAACACACAAGTAATCTTTGTTTATGGGTTTGAGATTGGGCTTTAGTTAATGTGAAGGTTTTTTTTTTAAATAATAATTTTAATAAAATTAAAATGTGAAATATATAAAATGATTATATTTATCATAAATAATATTTCGAGCGGCTCGCGAGCTTTCGAGCCGAGCCTAGCATAGCTCGTGTATCGGCTCGTTTATTCTCGAGCCAGCCCATCGAGCCGAGCTTTGACCGAGCTTTGACGGCCCGAGCTCGAGTAGTTCGCGAGCAGGCTCAGCTCATTAACAGCCTAGGCCCAACAACATCACAACCTTTTAGACCCATCTTTTTCACCTCCTACACAACCCAACTCCTATTCTACTACCCAACATGCTCATCTAGACCCATCTACCACCCGCAAAGGCTGCAAATTATTTGGTAGACTCACTCCTCACCTTGTAATATACACCCCTTCTTTTAATAAGAAATAAAAAAAAATAAAGAAATACCATAGCTAATAATTTTCTAACTGTAAATAACAAACAACTAACCCCTTGATAGTTGGAAACACATGTTAGTAGATAGAAAGAGGGTGTATAGAGCATCATAGGGTGAAAGTCTACGATATAACAATTGCCCACTACCATTCACACCAGAAGTAAAAGTGAGATTTTTAAGCCTAATCCAAAATATTTCCTTARCGTAATATCTCCACTACCTAAATCCCACCTCGATGCCTCACTAGATCCTAATTGGAATGCTGCCATGTATGATGAATTTAAAGCGCTCATTGGAGTGGTTGTCCGGACATGCGACCCTCCACCTATGGTTATTGTGTTTTTACTGGAAAATTATTGTTGTTATTTCGTCTCTAATTGATTTAACGATGATGACTTTACCAACAAACATAATATGTCTTTAAATCTGTCGTCGAGTACATATTGATGTAGAATTTGACAAATTAGGAATAAAATAATGTCTATCGTTATAGAATGATATTTTGATTTGTGAAAACGATCACAAAATTGAAGTGCGAAAAATCGAAAATAAGTTATCCGATATTTTTGTGCGGGTGACTAAACTTATGCAAACTCGTACAACGAACGGACAAAAAGACTCGTTTTTTTTTTCCAAAAAAAAGACACCCAAACAAAAACTTGGGAAAAAAAGGCTTGGAGTACGTGTAGAAAACAGGAAAAAGAAGTGGGAAAAAGCCCTAGTATTACAGAACCTGTTTACTTTGAACACCTTCTCTTTCTCTCTCTAATAACTATCACCATTCCGTCACTTCTTCATGCTTACTCATGGTTGATTCCTGGTTAGTCTCTCTTTCTCTCTCTTTTTCACTATTCAACCATCCATTTCCTTTCTTGTTCTTGTTCAAAGATTCAATTTTTATTTGTGCTTATCTCATTTTTATCGTCAATTTTAGGGTTTAATCCCATTTTCTGCATTTGTTAGTTTAAATGAGGCTGGATCCTACATTTCCTTGTCAAATGGAGGAAAGTTTGTGTTTTTGGTATTTGATTGTTGTTTATGTATTATTTGTTTGAGTAATTTTTATTTATTGATTTCTTTTTGATTGAAAAACCCTAACTTTTTCTTGGGTTTTTAATTGAGTGAATTGGTGTTGGATGATCATGGATTAGTTCGGCCTTTTTATTAATTTATTGATGCTTCTTTAATTGAGTGAGGCAATGTTTTAGAATTAGTTGTCCTTTTCCCCCCTTTTCTAAGCTTTTCGGGTAGGATTGCCATTTCTCTTGGATGGTTAAAGCTTGGAAAGAGGTTGTGATTTGTGAGTTATGAATGTGTTAGTTGAATTAAGTTAAGAAATCGACTCCCGTAAAACAAGGTTGTTGTAGTTGATGCTGGAGTTGGCATGTTATATGTACCCGGGTTATGTGTTAGGAATACAAGGTTGATTCTTGCTCTAAGGATGGGTGGTACCTTCTGTTCTTTACTTTGATGTCACTCAAAAGTGCTCAAGGAGTACGACGACTAATACCAGATAACTTTTCTGCAGTATTATGGGAAGCATGGAAGTTATTCAAAGATTCATCGATTGTGGCTGATGTCGTTAATAGAYTGCTCTTCCTTAATGAGTTAAAACTGCATTTGTAATTGGATAAGTATTGGTGGATTTTGAGCTGTTGCTACTAAATTTGGCTGAGAAAGTGCTGGAGTCTTTACACCAAAGTGATTATGCCTCAGGACTTAGACGAAATTGAAAGCTGATTKTTGCTTTTATTATAATATATAATACTAGCTTCTCGAGCTTGATGTGTCATAATTCTGGGAGATTTTCTACAGAATTTTAGTAGGAGATTCTACCTCTTTTTTAGTATCTCTTCTTATTACTGTTGTAGAGGAGCTTGAAGATTAGGCTTGAAAGTTGATATTCAAGTTGTTGAACTTCATGATATTTAATGCCCAACAAGATGGTAAGCGTGATATTAAGGGTGCTACGAACTTGTTCTGTACTAGCATAAGGCAGCCAAAGAATTGAGTTTCTACATGATGGTCAGCATGTTGGTTGTCAATTCAATCATGTCCCATAACACTCAATGGTCTTTGAAGTTCTTTTAGCAAATTTTGATCAACAACCGTGCTTAGAGATTGGCYAAGTCTTCTCTCTTGATTTTGGTTGATTTAGTTTGTACAAGTTGCGGTCTTTGAAGCTCTTGTGTGGCAGAAGGAGGGTAATTTGTTACATGGTATGAGCATCTCCTTGGTAAAGTACTAAAGAATGTTTTTGTTTTTTTTTTTTTTATCAAGAATTAGGCTCCTTAGGAATTTAATTAATTAGGAGCAATCAAGCAGGTATTGACTACAATGTTTACATTGAGATGTGCTACAAGAACTTGTATATAAGTATTCCATCTCTCCAAGCGATGAAAGCCAATTTTTAGGAAGATTCTAGGGAAAAGAGCACATTTATGTTCTTTCGAGTGATTCACTTCCTTTTTTTTATCTTGAATTCATCAATTTTGGAGTTCAATGTTAGTGAGAGGAATAACACTTGGACATATAGCATGTTCTAGTAAATTGAATAACTTTAGGAGTTAAATGAGCTTGCTAATCGATTTAGAATGTTAATAGTGATTAAGTTGGGCCTATGGTTGTTTTTATCTTTTTTGAATATTTATATTGCTCGTGATTACTTTTCTAATGACATTAAGAAGTAATGTATGTTGCATAGGTTCCYATTTGTTTAACTTAATGGCCATTTCTTTGATTTATCCACCCTTTGAAAGTAGTTCAGATTAAGTATTATTGAAGTTAAAAATTGGTAATTTGGAAGATTTTTTGTGGTAGCATCCTTTCTAGGACAAGTATTTTGAAGATGAAGATAATGGGGAAATAAGTACTTGATGTTGGAGTCTTGGGAATTTTATGTTGTCATTGGGTTATGATCTCTTCTCTTTCTCTCTCTTGCACTGCAAAAGATGGTTAGGAGTTTCTAGTTCACTATGGAATGCATTTTCACCCATGGATAGAATTGTTTGGTCTTGCCTTGGAAGCRCTTTCGAAACGTGTGATAGTAGGAACTTGTTCAGTGTGGCCTTAGCATGTTACGATGTCACAAGCATGTGCGTTTGGAGAGCATTCAACTTGAGCTGTGAAACTAAGGAATCTTCTATTAATTAAGATTTTAAACAAAAAATGGATAAGATTATCAATATTAATCAAAAGATGGGTGTGTCTTAGAGAAAAGTCGCAGCATCATATGAAAATATGTTTGAATATGGTGGAGTCAATTGACTCAATTGGTGTCCTTGTAGTCTTGTCGATGCTGTGAAAAGTTATATTTGTAAGAACTATGTTACTGGAACTCATCTCAKGTATTGTTGTCCCATCTTGCACATGGGTATGACACTTGGACGCTTATTTTAGCTAAAATTTTGGAAGGTTTCCAAAATAGATGAGTAGCATACACATGTAATTAGACGCTTGGACACATAACAATACACCCATCAGATTTTTTTTTTCCCGGATTAAAATCAGATATTGATTGGATTAACTTTTTCTGTTGTGTTGTGGCTATGTCTTATTAAAATCTTGAAATAGGGATGGTGTTAGCTTATGAGACATCATGAATCTTGTTTTGAGTCGTGACACTTTCCATTTAAGAAAGTTTAAAATTAGTTTTGACACTTTTTTTTAATCAATAATTTCTTTATCTCTCTCCAATCACACGTGCCTCTCTCCTACCCATCAATTGCATTGGAGTCCGTGAAATAAAAACTAATAAAAAACGGAAGAAGTATATTTGACTTGTTTGGTTCCACAGTGGTTTTGGCGTATGTATTGCCTATACTGCTATGTTTTTGAAACTAGGTGATTGGATTTTTTTTATTTATTAAAATAGGGTTGTGGTTGATTTTTTATTGATTGATTTGTGGGTTGACTACTTAAATTCTAATAAAGAAAGTCACTCTACATAACTATTTTATTTTAGCTCAGCCGAACAAAGTTTATGAATGCAGGTGTTTAAGTATAAGTCAATGAAATGGTCATCGAAATGACAATTGCCAAACATGGCCATTAATAAAGAATAGGGGTGTGATTATTCTTATATTTTTATATTGAAAATCTATACAATATCCCATATTGAGAATAATATCCTTTCGTTAGTTGAAGGTCCTATGATCCTATTTCTAATGAATATATTGGGTAGCACTCAAACAGTAAGCATTTTTTTACATAGGATTCGGCATGTTGTCGACCCRATGGTTGCACGAGAATAGTWCTAGGATGGGTGACCTCCTGGGAAGTCCTTGTGTTGCTGTCTTTTGGGATTAAGGCATGGAAGAAGAAGAAGATTGAGGATAGTGAAATTGCTTCTTCATAGGGACTATTTTTATTGATAATGATTAGTTTTTGGTTTTCATATTCTCAATGATATCGTGGGTATTGTTAACTATGTAAATACACTAGGTTAAGATTTACCTTGTGCACTTATGAGTAGATGGGAAATTATACAATATGGGAATCAATCTCATTGATGTTATTTATATAATTATGGTTGGTGACTATCCTTTGCATAGATGCATGGGATGATGCCATTGATTAGCACTGTGATTGCTTTTGTATACTGTGGTTAAATATGTAACTTCAAGTACGAATTTGTGATTGTTAATTTGATCCACATAACTTTTGGAGGTTGTAAAGAAAAATTGGTTTAACATAGAATGTATAATTTTATATTCATTTATCGTTGTGGATTATTGACAAACTGGCATGGACCTTTCCTTCAATCTGGGAGGAGCTCAAGACTCAATCACATGAACGAAGAGGAGTGGGGCCAACTGCATATACGGTCAATGGCAAACAGACCCATCCAAGTTTTCTTACAATTATTTTTGAAGTGTCATAATTTGATGTTAGTGATTACCATTTCCATATCAGCTTATTCTTGTGAAGGTTTTGACTAATATATGGAGGGTTGAAAACTCTAATATTGAACTTCATAGGCTTTGAAAAGGGAAGGAAATCTTGGTTATGACTTTTATGAKTGTGACCAATGTGGAGATGAGAGGAGAGGCTGTTTAGTTTTTGTGGAAGAAATGAAAGGCATGTTGCTCAACTTAGATCCTTGATCTTATCAAGGATGATTCCTTTTTTTTTTGATACGGAGTATAATGTCATTAACGGAAGGGGATTGGTTGGAGACAACGATTGAAATCATATATGCTACTTTTTAAATGCTTATGAAATGGGCTCCTAAAATGGGACTCAAGAATGCATTTTAGTTTAGCCTGTTGAAAGTTACCACTGATCGCTTTTCAAAATTACGATTTATATTAAATATAAATATGTTTGGAGGATTCATACTTGAAGAGTGTAGCAATATGTTTTAAATTGGTGGCTATGCCCGTGAAAGCTTGATGGGTTTGGAATCTGTTGCATTGATGCTTTTGCTACCTGAACTATGCTTTGGTACTTTTTATAGTTTGAGTTTTTGTTTTTTTAAAAATTCATGTAGTTTATACTTTGCAGATCGCACATTTGATTGTTGAAGGTGCTGCTGGTTTAGCTGGAGAAATGAGTGGAAGTAGCAAGAGACGGCATTCAAAGTGGGAGCAGATAGATTCTGAAGCTTTCCCTGAAAGCTTTTATGATAGGGCTCCGCCTCGGAGGGTAGGTAGTGCTTTTCATGATAAAYCAGCCAAATGGTGTGATTCTATGGTTATATGTTGATATGTCATTTTGATTTATGTAAATGGTGGTTTCAATTGACAGCCTAGAGAGCCTCTTTCACCTGGCAGAGGTTCACGTAGACATGATAGTCGCAGCAAAGAAGGCTCAATGGCATGGGATAGAGATGGAAACTGCCCAAGAATTTCTCCAGAACTAGATGAACGGAGACCTCGACATTCAAGCCGGTCCCCAAGAAATGGTTGGGGACGGTCACACAGGTACCAACGAAAAATGTAGTYCCCATTCAATTTCTTTTTAATTTTTTCTTTGGGGTGATGAGAATTGGGGCAGCAAATTGCCAAAATATGTTTTCCCTGTAACTGCTTTTTTTTTAAATTTTAAATTTTTTTATTTCTGAGTTTCCACCGTTGTTTATTTTTAAACTTAAGTAAAAAGTATTCTGACATAGCTGTTTAACTGCAAACCCCTTTCCATACCCAAGGAAAGAATGCACATCCTTTCCTCTATCCTTCTTTTTATTTATGCATTATCCAAGCGTATATTTTCCATCTTTAAGGGGTCAATCCATAAATATAAGCATGGAAGTAACTCTTTCAAACTTGGTAGGTTGTATTCTCCATTAATGATTCATGAAATACKTTTGATCTGCTTCTTCTGTTAGCTACTTTCAGATTTTTACTTGGTCTTCCTTTTCTGCTTAATATTGGAATGATGTCTAGGGTCAGTAAGAGCAGGAGCCGAAGCCGGAGTCGGAGCCCAGTGGCCAACTTTAGACGGGAACCTGCAGCTAATGATAGAAGTAGAAGCAGATCTGGAGCTTCAGCACAGATATGCAGGGATTTTGCTGGGGGAAGATGCAGGAGAGGGAACAATTGCCATTTTCTCCATCAAGAAACTCAATTGTATGACAATAGGCGGCAAGAATGTAGTCCACCTGATGATTGGGAAGGTAGACGTCGACGTACTGGAGGTTCAAGATATTCTTCTGATGATAACAAGGATAATCCTATAAGGATTGAAAAAACTGCACTTATCTGTAGTGAATCTTTGAAGGGACGGTGTAGAAAACCTGATTGCAGGTATGTGCATCATGATACTGCCATTGATGTGTTTGAGAAAGGATCTGTTGAAGATGTCTACAGGAACAGGGATCACGAGTCACGAAGTAGGGATAGCTATCCTGATCTTGACCGCAGAAGTAGGGATGGCTATCCTGATCTTGACCGCAGAAATAGGGATAGCTATACTGATGTCGACCGCAGACGTAGGGAAACCTTTCCTGATCGGAATCACGAATGTGAGCCTCCTAAGAGAGGTGCAGCTCCCTGCAAGTTTTTTGCTGCTGGAAATTGTCGGAACGGAACTCGTTGCCGATTTTCCCATCAGGTTCTTGAAAGTTTAAGTCCGGGTAGGAGGTCCCTAGATGACAGACGTGGCCCAGATCATAAATTTGAGGGTAGCCAGGGATGGGATGGTCCAAGATGGAGTGATGTTACTACTATCTCAACTATTCCTGATGTACATGGTTGGGGAGATGAGAAAATTGAAAYCAAGGAAGTGAATACAGTTAGGACTCTGGGTGATGACAAGGGTTCAAGATGGAGTGATGCGACAACTATTTCAACTATTCCAGATATAGAAGGTTGGGAAGAGGACAAAATTGAGAAGAAAGAATCAATTGCCATGAGGACTCAGAGTGTTGGAAGGAACCCAGACCATAAACATGAGGGTGATCGGGCTTGGGACGGTCCAACTTGGAATGATGCTTCTATGGCATCACATGCCCCTGTGGTTCATGGTTGGGAAGAGGGTAAAGATGAGGTCACTGAAGTGGCTAAGGAGGTGACTAGAGCAAGARCTGGGGATTGTTCTTGGAGCCATAATATGCTTGACATGAATCAAACGTGGCAGACACCTGTTGCAATAGACCCACCTCAGGTCCAGGAAAGTAAGCAGCCGCTTCAGTGGAAGATTGAATCCACTTTCCCTACCATGAGTTTTCCTGCATCCAGAGGTATTGAAACTTCTTCTGGGGATATGGAGATGCCTTCTGAAGTTATCAAACTGCAGGGTATAAATTCTTCAACCTCACCAATTCCGTCTATCTCCAACAGTGCTTTTCCTGTTCAACAAAATGCAGCTGGAGAAGCTTTTCTTGAAAGGCAATGCCAAGTTGGAATTCAAGAACAGAAATTATTTAATGATCCTTTCGCTGAGCAAAATCCGAGTGATAAGGACAATAAACCTATATTATATTCAGGGGAGAGGAGAGAGAATTTTGGAGGTCATGATGGTTCATCTGTCGTTCAAGAACAACCAATACATGTCTCACAAGGGCAAGGCGCATTCCAGCCTAATCATAGTGTCACTATTCATCCTGTCTCAAACATGAATCCTCCGCTGCCACAAAGTCAGTTCTCACTCCCTTCACACCTTTTTCAAGGAGGAACACTACAATTATCCCATGCACCATCTTCTTTTCTTGATAACAAAATTGRAGATGGATCTCATGCAGTCAATTTAGGTTCATCTGTTCTTGCTCCTGGCTCTGTTGCTGCCCCTAACACAAGCATGCAAATTGCACAACTAAGTCATCTCACTGCTTCTCTGCCCCAGCTAATTGAAAGCAGGCAGCASCAGTCTCAGTTTTCTTCGGCTGTTACTTCCCAGAGTTTGTCTAACCTTCCTGAGCTAACATCGTCTGTTCCTCCGGTTTCTGCTGTTATACAGTCAAGTCAAGCCCCTGAAGTGTTACAGCAATATGCTCCTGTATATAGTAGCACTGAGCCAAAAATGCCTAACTTGGGAAATAATCTGTTGCCTAGTGATGGGCAGAAACACGAGGTTGCCAGAGTGAATCAGGAAGAGCCTCTTGCATCATCCAAGGATGAAGAAATGGTCAAAAATGCAGATGAACCAAAAGTGAAAGCACTGGAAAATGGGCCTTCTCAGGATGTGGGTGCAGATGATGGAGCTGATGACAGTAAGAAACTGAAAGATATTAAGGGACTTCGCCCATTCAAAAARGCTTTGGTGGAATTTGTTAAGGAGCTTTTGAAACCTGCATGGAAGGATGGTCAAGTAGGCAAAGAAGCTTATAAGACTATAGTAAAAAAAGTGGTCGACAAAGTTGTCGAGACTCTAGGGCCTCAGATTCCTCAAACGAAGGAGAAAATTGACATGTATTTGTCTTCTTCCAAGCCAAAAATTGGTAAACTTGTACAGGTGAGTTTCACTTTTCAAATACATTATTTGAATCTCGTGTTTCATTTTTYTTAATTTGTGCTGAGGTTTGAACATTCTTCATTGAATCTTGTAAATTCGTTTGAACCTAGTTTTGTGTTTCTTGCAGGCTTATGTGGGGAAACATCAAAAGAGCTGAATCTTATGTTGGAATATTGATTATTCACTGTACTATACTAGTTGTAGCTGGTTATTTTTTAGATTTTTGTACATTCATTTTATGCATTAGAAGCAACCCTTTTTTTGCATGTAATTTTTGGTCATTAGATAATTAGCTAGCCTGTAATCTACGTGATAGATTTTTGAATTTAACCTTGTCATTTTGGCATTTTCGCTTATAGGTAAGCGATTTATTTTATTGTGTACCGTAACCCAGCTAAGAATATTTTTTGTAAGCACAGGAACGTCACATTATTTGAATCTTGTTCTCTGGCAGTTTACTGTCAGAGCTAGATCGGTTTKAATTGACATTTGGAATGTCAAGCCTTGTACCCTAAATGACGACCGAGTTCGAGTGAGAAGCTCTGAATATTGTGTTTGGCACCTCTGTCAAACAAAACCCAAGAATACAACATTTTGTCATGCAGCAGAATATAGCAAAGGTCAGAAACTTCAGTATGATAGCGAAACGAAGTTAGCATTTGTAATTCTGTTGAACCCAAAGCTTGTTAGTTTGTAAGGATCTTTTGTAACGAAATCAGTTCTTCCAGTTTAACGTAGATGATATTGAAGAATTATTTACCCATCTTTTTCAAATATAATTAAGCAACAACACGTAAACTATAAACCAAATATTCTTTGATTATTTCGTTTCATTGTACATCGTTAGATTATCAATTACTTCAGCTTCCGCTTAGAGTCGGAACATAAATTACTAGTATCTCTATATCGTAATTAGCATGTAGTATAAACATTATGAGAATTTAATTTGCAATGATATTTGCTTTTTTTTTCTTTTCTTTTTTTTTTTTTTAAAAAAAAAACCTCCCTCCTTTTCTCTCTTTGTTAGGGTTCTCCTTTACAAGTTCGTATAGACCCTTTTGTTTAATTTTCTAGTTTTATTTGTTGTGTTTCGTTTCTTCAATAATTGTCAATTCCCTTATAGTGGGATTTAAGTTTCACTCCTCCTATAGTGGGAATTTCTAACGTCGGAAGATTGCGATTGTTGATAGTGGTTCCTGCGGTTTTGAATCAAATGTCAAGTCAAAGACTTTAATATGTTGAATACAATAGGTCTATTATGGTCCCAGGACTGTCTCTTATACACATCTAGATGTGTATAAGAGACAGATCATGTTCTTCATTATGGTCTCGGACAAATGTTCATTTCCGAAAATACAAGTGTTCATTTTCAGATATGTACATTTACATTTGAAAATGAACATTTTATATGTTGGGATGAACATTTCTAGTTTCGGAAATGAACATTTGTCCGGAACCATGGTCCCGGGATCATAGTAGAATTTGCGTGAGACGAGGGTATTCTTCGGTTTTTAATTTAACTTGGGATTGTAGTTATAATGAATTAGAATTGTTATTTGGTTCAATGTTGTTGATGAAATCTTTTGGGTATTCAATTGTTAAAATGTTCATTGTTATGAACTTATTATTTATTTTCTATAAAAAAAAATGATTGATATAAGAAAAGGCGATGATGGATGATGTGAGGTGTTGAATGTTGTAGAAACAAACTTCCGGTTAAAGAGAGACAAACACAAGCTTTGGTTTCCCCAAAAAACAAACACTTTGGATTATTTATACAAACTGTTTCAGCACTTGAGAATATAGGTAGATAATACTCCTACTTTTCAAGTGCGTTTGCTTTGGAAACATGCATGATTAATTGATTATTCCTCTAAATCAAGCTCTTATATCATATCATCATATGCATCAATGCATGCACAGCTACACCACTACTAGTACACCTACTCTACAGCTGTTGTTACACCCATGAGATCGAGATGAGGGTGCAGCGATAAATTCATATCAGCAACAGCCAACAACCAACAGGCAATGGCGAATAGAGAGCATTGCATTGAGATACATGCACAACAGCACATGTTCATATACTTAATATGGTCCCTGAATATCCAGTACCAGACCCAAATCCAATTAGGTACCCAGAAGTAGTCCCGATTCCATCGGATATCCACTGAATATCTTGTCCTAAATTTTACAACCCAAAACTACTAGAACCATTACAATTGGGTCCTCTTTTTTGSAACTAGAACCAGACCCAATTATATCGGTTTTGGGTTCGAACCTGCCGGTTCCAGACCGGGACCGATTCCAATACCGTGAGCCGACTTTTTTTGTCACCCCTAATTACATTGAGATACATGCACAACATGTTCATATACTTAATAGCCATAATACTAGGTCGCTTGGACACCATTAAAGGACAACACTATTCTCATTTATTTCACCATGGTTATGGCCTTACGGGATGACCATAGGTTTACACAAGTACACAACYGAAAAAACTTAGTCTACCCGGTGGGTTGACTACACACGCACCTTAAGTTTTTAAATTAAGGCCTTAATATATTATAGTTGAAAGCATTGAAAATAACATCTCACTTAAATTATTTTATCAGTAATGGATAGACTACCCAATATCCATACACAACACATACCTAGTTCATTAAATAAAAATATTTAATGTGAGAAAATTGAAAAGGCCAAAGAAACACTAAAGTTCGGAGTACTAGATTTTGAAAAACAAAATGAACCTTTTAATTCCACAATTGAACAATTTAGCAAGTTTAACATGTGAATATGTGTTCTTAGGAGGTTTGATAGACCTCTCACTAGTTAAGGGATAAYCTGCCCACTCACTTGGGTATTTTGGTCATTTCATAAGGGATGTGAGGGCAGAATTGTAATATTGCCAAAGGTTAAGTCTTTGCTCTCTGTTTCCTTCACATGTGCGCAACCGGRGAGCAAAACACGATACCGGCGAACAAAACACGATACCAGRGAGCACAGTCTTTGACCGGTGAACACGAGCTTCGACCAGCGAGCACGAGACCGGCGAGCACAATCTTTGACCGGCGAGCACGTGATCGGCAAGGACGATCTTTGACCGGCGAGCATGAGATCGGTGAGCATGACAGTAGTTCATGTGACATTTCCAATGAATAGTAATTTCAGGTGACACTTTCCTTTGACGTCTATGCTTTAAAGAAGACCGTCTATGTTTTTAAAAATGACGTCTATGCTTTAAGAAAATAAGTCTATGATTCCAGGTGACGCTTCTGATGTTCGTCGAAAAAATGAATGTTTGCCGATCCCGATATGCGACGTAGTTATTCCGCCATTTTTGCGAGGAAGTAACGTCCTTTACTTTTCTTCATTTTCTTCTCTTTCTTCTTTTCACATGAGGGGCTCACATTTTCTGTTTTTTGGYTTTACATTTTTCTATTTTATCTTTAAATAAATTTAAATAAAAAATTAATAAAAGTAGTGAGTGACCTTTGTTATCCCTTAACTAATGAGAGGGTATTACTTCCTCGTGTTCTTGGTACTCATACAATGAATTCTCGCCACCTTTAATTTGGTCAGTAGATTAATAATAAATACATAAATATGTAATAATGATAAAAAAAAATTGACGGGAAATGAGCAAGGAATTTATCGAAGCAATTCACGAATTACATTTGGGAGGACCTCATTTGGTGCCTCTTCAATCCATACACGTAACGAAGAAAAAGAACGACTTAAAAAAACTAACTTATGAGCAACTTGATTGCCCAGTCTATGAAAAAAGGAGAAAGAGATGGAAGTACATAAATTGGCATAAGATAACACATCCTTCACCAGCATTCCTAAAGGAGAATCATCACAGTAGCCAGCTTGCAAGGATAAATTGAGGCTGTGGCAATCTGTTTCAAGGATTAAAGACCGCAAACCCGATTCCCATGCCACTTTAATGAGCATTCGAGCAGCCAAAGCTTTCGCAACCTCCACCTCCGTCATTAAATCCAACGCTTGGCAAGCAGCTAGCATTATTTCACCAGCCGCATCCCGAATAATAACTCCCAGACCAACACGCTCATCGTTATAAACAGTCGCATCAAGATTCGTCTTGTAAACACCATTATAGGGGGGCAGCCGGGAGCTCGCATCTATGACAGAAGAAGTACGCAGCATACTCGGTTGCTTAGTAGTTTTGCTATATTCCATCATAATGCTAGATGCCTTTGAAATCGACATATCTATTGGGGTCCTTTGTTTATTAAAGCACCATATCATCGATTCCGAAGAATCCACACTTGCTAGACCACACTCCAAAAATTCGTCCYCCATTCGATCGATATATATCGTTCCATTAGGCCATGCAACCAATCCCATATAGATCTTCCTTGCAAGCTTATATAGCACATTCAATCTTAAACTTGAGGCAGCTAGCCATAGAAATTGAACCTCATCGCACAAGAACAGAGCATATGACACCGTCTCCTTCTCCTCCCCACACATATTACACTGAGTATCCAAGGACATGCCCTGTTTGCTAGCTCTACTCTCACTGGAATGTTGCCATGAAGGACGACCTTACACCCAAACAAATGAGCTTTCGGTGCCAGCTGCACCTTCCATAAGGATTTTCATAAAAGATGCTCCTTTGTTTGCGATGACGACGCATTACCTTCTTTGCTTTCTTTTAAAGCTAGATAGTAAGCACTTCTAACAGTGAAAATCCCTTTTTTTGTACATGCCCAACTCCAAGTATCTTCACGTGGAAAATCCAAAATTATTTCAGAACAAATAGCCTCAACCACCTAGTTAGTAAACCAAATATTTAGTAGGTGTTCATTCCATTGACCTTCCTCGATTAAGTCTCTAACTAAGCAAGGGCCCCCAACAACATTGGAGCAAGGAGAGAAAACACGAAAATTTGAGAGTTTAGCTACCCAAGGATCCGCCCAAATGTCCGTCGAGCACCCATCCCCTATAGTTTCCTAGCTCCCTTTAAAAGGAGCCCCTTTGTTGACATAATAGATCTCCAAGTAAATGAAGCAACTGGACTGACAGTAGCTTGTAGCAAGGAAGTGTGAGGAACATATTTATTTTTCAAAATCTTAGRAACAAGCGAATTCGATCTTGTCAAAATACGCCAAGCTTGCTTGGCTAACATTGCCAAATTAAAGGCATACAAGTTTCCAAACCCAAGACCACCTTCTTTCTTTGAAAAATAAGTTTTCTCCCAACCAACCCATGCTATCTTGGTTTCATCTTTCCGTTGTCCCCAAAACAAACCACGACAAAGCTTCCCAATATCATTTAAATCGCCACTAGTATAGCAAAGCATTGCATAGCATATGTAGGTATCGCCTATGCCACAGTGTTGATCAATATTTCACGACCAACTTGCGATAGCAAGCCTTCTTTCCACCCCTTTAACTTTTTCAAGACTCTTTCCTGAATTGTTTGGAAAATAACCTTCTTAGATCAACCAACATACGTAGGAAGACCTAAATATTGATCATGAGTGTCTCAACCTTATAATTCAACTTCATCTTAAGGGTATCTTTCTGTTGTTGTCCCATATTTCGATTAAATGACACTTCCGATAATTCCATATTCAACTTCTTCTAAAGCCTTAAAATTCAACTTCATCTGAAGGGTATCTTTCTGTAATAATGATAATAATAGTACTAGTCACATACAGAGTATAATTAAGATTTTTATGTGTATCATGATCCATCGTGTAATAATTTAACCACAAGGGTCCAACGTTTTTGAGAAATTAAATCTGAGTAGTTATTTTTTTTTTTTAAAAATGCGTGTATTTCTTTTCAAAAGTATTACAAAAGTGTATTGTTATTCTTAAATATTCCATAAAATTCTTTACTTTTCATATAAAACTAGTATGTTTTGTCCGGACATTGCCCAGGTCAATAACAATAAACYTATATGTATAATATTTGTAATTGAATAATTACTCTGTATTTGATATTGTTTCTAATAGTTTAATTACACATAAATATTTTTAACAATAATYCTCTAAAGATAATAATAAATTGTGGTTAAGTTGGTAAGTGCGTAGTCTTCTGTAACATTAATTGATAAGTTGATTGGTAGATCTTAGGTTCGAATCTTACTATAACCATTTTTAAAAATTGAATAGTTAAAACCTAATCCTAAGTGGAAAAATGCATACGTGGCGCAACTCTGCTGAAAGAAGAATGCTTGCATGGCAGCTTATGTGTCACGCATACGATACTTGACACTCCTTTTAATATATTTGTATAAATAGATAATATTAGAGCTAATCAAGAGCAGTCTGATCCGTCTAAAAAATGTRTGAGGTTTTAATAATATAATAATATTTCAACATGTACCATTTTTTTGGTGGGTTTGAGTAATATTTTTTACCCGCATCTAGGCCAAACCCTCATATTCTGCCAAAGGTTTTCTTTCTATGCGCGACCAATCCCGCACTTTGATCACATTTATAATGTATAGCAACTAATGAACTATGTTGTGCATTAAACAATTTTCAAACTAATGGTCAGATGCAATAATTTGTATTATTAATTAGCTATTAGTTAAATACTACTTAAATATTTGACTTATGTTATTTTGACGAAATGACTTATTTATAATTTTGCTCTCTTATTATGGAGAACTGAAATCCGCACTCCAATTAGCGACCGCTTTGGTAGTCGCTAAATTATTTGCGACCGCCAAAACGGTCGCTAATTGGAATGCGGATTTTGCTTGCCCTTATTATGGCTCACAATTTCTCTATTTCACGTTTATAGAACTGTTAAATAACCTTTTTTTTTTTTTTTTTTTTTACATATTAACGATATTCTAAGAAGTTTGTATTAATTGTTAAAAGATCAAATCATGAGCTTTTCAAGGCTTCATTGCTGATGTTCTCTTGCCAAGTTGTATTGAAAGAAAAATACACAAATAAAGAACCTCAAGCAAGAGCAAGCTATTCTCTCTATTTTATTATCTTGGATCTAACTTAATCAATTAAGCTACTTCCTTCGAAATAAAGTGAATGCAACTATCAGGTATTATTCGCAATACATAAAATATTCAATTGTTGAATTTATTTTGTTACAGTTTGAATAAGTAGTACAATTCAAGTCATGATATCATTTAGTTGAATAATAGGCCATTTCAGTGTATACAACCATACACCTAACAAATTAAACAGCTTGTGATGAAGTTGTGAGTTGTGACTTATTTATAAGCAAGTGAATAATAAATGGCAAACGATGAAATTATAGCAGGACTGAAATAAAATCATATAATAATCAATGCATTATCATTCATCAAATTAGAAGAAAAAGTTACGTATGAAACTTTGAGAGTGTTAAATTTGATGATTGAACCAATTAATTACTCCGTACATGATTTCATGCAATGTTTGTACGTGAAATTTGCACCTAATCTTAATAAATTAAAACTTGGATGTGATTAATTGTGAAGCATCTATTACTTCATAGCTTAAAATGAAATTTATACAAGTACTTTTATCTTGGTCATATATTATATGTAAGGAGACTAGCTAATGATGTATTATATGAAGTATATATTTCGACTTTTCAAAATTATAACGGAWTTAAGAGTTTATCATTAAAATATCTTACTCCGTATAAACTATCACTTCAATCTATTAATGTATTAAAGGAATAACATCCGTGAAGGTAAAGTTACTTATTATACACGACATATCTTATAGATGTGATTCGCTTATAAGTTGAAATTTACAACGATGAGGTCAGCTAAAGAAAATCATTAATTAAAACTTCAATCTTTAATTTAGGGTTTGATCACTTGTTTTCAATTATATGTAACCTAAACAATACTTTCCAAGAATTTGTCATCAATACTTAAAATTAACACAACTTTATATGACTATGTTTTTTTTTTTTATTTTAAAAAAGGACGATACTCTATATCATTTGAAATTTGAAAGGTTAAAACAAATTAAAATGGATAATATTACCAAAATTATTTAAAACATGTAATAATAATTTCTTTAATTGCAATTAAAACCCAAGTTGTATAATTATGACATTGATTCAATACTATCATTCAGACCAAACAAATTGTCAAAATTGTAGTAGTTTTGATTTTAGCAAATTTAGATGAAAAAAACATTAAGAAAATACGTAGTTGTATATAATAGAGTTGAAAAAAATAAAAGTAACAGAAAGAAGTAGGGCTCACAAGTGGTGTAATGATTTGAGGGTGTTGGTACAAATTAAAATTGGGTGCTACCCACAACACGTAATCCTTCACAACCAGCCATTTTTACATGCATCTCAATGTCTCATCTCATCTTCTTCATCTCAGCATACCAGATTTCTCAGCGTGCTATTTTGCATGCCCATTTTACATACTTGTATACATGTTTCATCATCATCCTATTTCCCAAAATTAACACTATACCTTATATATACCAATCCGACCACCAGTTCTTGATTTAGTTATTAAYATTCAGATTACAAATGGACAATACGTRGCAAGTTCGAATCCGTTCACCTATTATAATATATACCGCCTGTGTCCCTATTTTATTTTTTAACACTCGAGCCAAAAAAAAAAGTATATTATATACCAAGTACTCTGTAGATAATAGATTATACTCCATACAAATTAAACAAGCATTGTTATATAACGTCACAAAATTATATTCCCGGAAAAACAACTTTCCGGCAAATTGCAGGAATTTGTTACTATAAGCTAAGCCTTTTAATTATACATATATATTTGATCACATATTATATAGTTTAAAATATTTAAAGGGGGCATGAAAAAAAGGTAGACTGACCAATCTAAGTTGTTTGAAACTAACTGTTATATAATTATACTTCGTACTAGAACAATATATTTGTGCCTCTTTAGTCAATATACTTTCATCCCCACATGCGTTATTGCCTAAACATTACATAACACGAACTTCATTCTATGTAATAAAACAAGCTTGATTATCATAATTATTAGTACAGGACATAATTATATACACACTACTTCAGTGCATATAATATACATACTAAATGTTAATTGAACAATTCGTTGAGTTAATTTAACTATAATGCTAGAGTTCCTACTTAACTAGCTTGGACAACAATAGCATTACAACTGATAATTTCCCAACAATAATGATGATTTTGTGAATAACTAACAACATTCCCTAATTAATGGTCTTAAGTATATAATTAATCACTTGTATTTTCACAAACTAATTAATTACCTCCTTGTTGAAAAGTCATTCCTTGATGATGATGATGATGATGATGTGTGTTAATGTTATTAGTATCCCTAATGAAGACAACCTTGGAGTTTCCTGTGTTGGTGGTGGGTCCCACGAGCGAGGCCGAGGGCGGGGGAGGCGGCCAATGGGAAGGCGGTAAGGCAGCCGGGACAGGTGGCTGTTGATTATTGGAGGAACTAGATTGGAGTTGGCGAATTTGCCTTTTAAGAAACTTAACATAACGGATAGCCTCATCAAGCATAGWGGCAGTATCCATTTTAGTACCACCGGGCACGAGACGTTGGAGGATCCGAACCCTTTCSGATATCCGCTCCCTCCTATGACGGGCCGCCACGCTTTGCGGGTCATTGCTGATCCGGACATTCCTCCTCTTAGGCTTACGGATGGTAGCCGGGTCAATATCCACCGGTTGCATAACCGCGATCCGGTACATCATTTCCTTCATTGCCCCTAGCTCCTCTTCCTCCTCCTCCTCTAACTCATGATCATCTTGTTCTAATAGTTGTTCTTGCAATAATGAATTATTAGGTTTGATGATGAATGATGATGTAGTAGGAGGTGGTGATTGCTCTTGTGGTGTAGGAATGTTATGGTAGGTTGGCCATACTTGATCAAGTAAGGGCATTAGAGGGTAATTTTGTTGATGTTGTTGTTGTTGATGATGATGATGATGATCATGATCATGATGATGGTTATGATGATGATGATGATGATGATCTTCCATATTCATAGTAACACTAAACCCTTGTTTCTCCCAATTTATGTTATTAGAAGAATTGTTATTGATGTGGTTTATGTGGTTGAAATCCATGACATGAGTAGTATATAGTATGTAAATAATAATATAATGAAAATTATGTACTTAATATATATGTTGTGAGGAAAATAAAGGAGAAATGAAGAATGCAAACCCTATTTAATGAAGCACTTAAAAAGGGAGGGCTAACCCAAGTATGCATGAATTTCAACCCATGATGATATTCCTATTCAAGGATATATGATTAGGGTTTGACGTATGAATACTCCAATACCCTTTTTAGGTCATCAAAACTTTTTCTGTTTCATTCCAATTTAATTTCCACCTCTTACTTAACTACACGTGATAACATGTGTTTTAACAAGCTAAGTATTAACACTATATATTAATTAACACTTAGGTTATAGTTTCAAATTACTTTGTCTTGGGTTTTGAATGTATGAATATTATATATATATATATATATACATATCTTGTATTGATGTTTATGTCCAATTTATTGAGAAAGGGCAGTTTTATTTAGTGGTAAGGACTAAGGAGGTACTTTGTAACATCGAGGTCATAACATTGCCAGGGGCTCTTTGGGGGTTGTTGCGATTCAACAATCGTTCTCCACAATTTCTAGCTTAAAAAGACTAAGGGTTAAACCTGCATGCCCGTGGGCTAGAAGAGAAACCCCACGGCCCGACTCCCTAGTAACGTCCTAATGTCATGTCATGTCACAATTTTTTAAGGTTGARCCAAGTACTCATCATAATTTCGTGTGCTAATATCGTGCAGTTTTATGCGTTTGTGTCATACGTGCTTTCAAAATACAAGTTTAACTTTCGCGTAGATAACATATAGCTTGACACGTATAATAACGTGTCGTGCTGTACCCATGTCAAGTTGTGCTTCTTCTGTGTTGACTATTGAGTCATGTATACCTAGGGCCATCTTGAACTTCAAATCATTGTTATAACTAACTCAAGTTATTAGTAAAATAAGGTTTAGTACTCCAAGGCTTGTGTGGATCATACTTTGGTACAAATGTTTATTAGCCTGGTAATTTGTGTATGTGATACCTATTTCTTTTGAATTCTAGTAAATATTTAAGGAAATGTTTGGGTGACTACTCTAAGAGTTGGTAACCCTATAGTCACATAGCCACATAGGTAATATTTCAATATAAATGAAATTAATTAGACAAGATAACTAATCAAGTACTTATAACGTATTTATAATCATTTAATCCTGTATTAATAAATCAAACTAGAGAAATTAAAACCAAATATAATTGACACAAATCATATAATGTCACATAAAAAAGATGAAATCTGCTTAATTTATCAGTAAAACTATATATAGTAATCCTTTGTCCTTCATTGTCAACGTCAACAATCCAAAAAAACAAAACAAAACAAATCAACCCAAATATTTTTCATGAAAAAATCCGTACTAGATTATCATACCTATTTTGAGGGAGTGATCCAAATCTTAATAAGGCTAAAGTGTTGAATAGCCAATAATACATATGCAACTCTCATCATGCAAGACAACTGGAGTTAACTCACTGCCTAAATTTTCATCGTGGGATGATGTATTCTTTTTCAACTTTCAAGTCTTTCTTCTTATATTATTATATAATGCTGTGTATTTTTAAATTATATAATATGATGTACTGTTATATTTTTATATCAATTATTATTACTTCGTATTATAATTTCTCTTGTTGTTTGTTCAATGCCAGCATGATCAAACTTGGAGATCGGTGAGTACAGCATATACGAAGTACATGTAATTGAATTTCGATTTTTGAATTTTCTGTTACTTACGGTAGTACTTTAGTATTGGTTTTGATAAGTTATTATTAAGTTGCTTTTGAGTCTCATTGTTTTCAGTTAGTGTCAGCAATCTAACAAGGTGGGTCCTGTTCATAATGAGTGCATCCCATGGATTGTAGCCCGTGATGGCAACAGACTGAACTCGTAGAGGATTATGCATAATTCGACTCTCACCCTACAAGAAGTCAGATTATAAATCAGCATTCGATTTCAATTTTCAAATTCGAGATCCGACTCCGACTCCGATTTGACTTGAATCCAAGTTTTTCTCCCTTTTATATATATATATTTTTAAAAAATTCTCTACTTTTCAGTGCATTTTTTGTTTTTTTTCCTATAAATTTTCTTATATTTATTTTTTTATATGAAATAAAGTTTTTGACTATACATTATACATAATTAGCCTAATAAATATAAAAATTAAATGATAATAATTGAATAAATGTCGGAGTCGGATTTTTTGTGAGATCCGACTCCGACCATCCTCCAAATCGGAGTCYGARTTTATTTATATCGAATTCAGAGCGGATTTTTTTCCCTCGGATTGGAGCGGATTAGGGTCGAATCCGAATTGAATTGCCATCCATAATTGTAGCCATCTAGGTTCCGAAAAAACTACATGGATCTACCAGGTAGACTACCCATTGTTAATAGAAAATGTTAAATATARGGTTTGTATTTTAATGTTTTAATATTATGTGTCATGTTACTTATACATCGRGTAGATAATTCAACAATTGAGTGTGTCCAAMTATATGTATTATCTATTGAATCAAATTATTGTGTTTCATAGTTTTGAGTTATCAACTCTGATATCACGTCAAACGGATCTGAGTCGTGCCCGCTACGTACAGAATAGTGTAAGCCCACTTCACAATATCAAACAAGTTTTACATTTAAATCATATGTGAATGAGTAACCCCTTYACATTTTAAAGTGCACACAAGTTTTTKATTCTTTCATTTTGAGATTCATTCTCTAACATTCCCCTTTAATTCATATTTCTCCAATAATATTMGCGATCACTTGTGGGCTAATAAGAGGCTCAACAAAAGAAAAGTTATCTTTCATTTTATTTTATTTCTCCATGCAACAGAGTAGCTGTACTACCATATAGAACCAATTGGATCAATATCACGAAGCGCTTGAACCTATAGAAACAAACAAAGCAAGCCCAAAGGCAAAGAGCAATGTATATGCTATAAAAACATGTGTAGTAAAACAAAAACTAAATGTATATGCTATATGGTCCCATGTAATATAATAATAAATAATAATTAATAACAAATAATAATAATAATAATAATAATAATAATAATAATAATAATAATAATAATAATAATAATAATAATAATAATAATAATAATAATAATAATAATAATTAGAGTGGTAAGAAAGTCCATGGCTGGTGTGGTGGATCCCAAGTTAAGCAAAACAAAGCATATGGTAGTATGGCAAAGACAATGATGACCCCTTTTCTTTATTGTTAGTACTATGACATCCTGTTTCCCCAAGCACATTATATCTTTGTGATGCTGAGCTCAACAGATTCCATGCTTTCAAACTCGATCTCTCTTCTATTTCTCAGAATTCTATTCTTCACACGTGTCCTCATATTTTACTACACAAATTTAAACTGCTTCTATCTATCTCATACTAAGTTTGAGTCGTTAAGGTTATTTAAAGTGCAACTATTCTCAGACCCTAGCAACGTAGTACAACCTAATAAGCCAACAAATAAATGTACCTACACAATAAAAATCGATGAAAAACTATACCTTCATTTAATTTATAMTACTTCAATTCCAACGAAGAAAATTTAGCAACTTTAAAATAACAACGTACCAGTTGTATATAGATAACACGCTTTACAATAGGGTTAGTAATCTGAATGGATGGAGATCTTATGACACTTTGTTCCATGGATACTTGAAAAAAATTATGTTACTGATTATCATATACTCTCTACGTAATAACCTCTTAAAAAATGACCTGACCGCTGTCGTAGTAAATACTACAACAAATGTCATTAGTACAAGAAAAATTTGCGTGACCTTTTATATATCGATTTTTGCGAACACCTATCTTTTAATTTTTGTAAGACAACAACCTTATATAATACAAACGTTTGCGAACCACTACTACTTATTAACACCTTCCTTCCTTTCTCCGTTAGTAAAATCGTTAGTGAGCCCCTTCCTTTTCAATTCATAGCCCCTCTCTCTTCCCTCACTTTGTCACCACCACTCGGACCACCCACCCAACATCACCACTCACAAACCCACAATTCATCAACAAACACATTTCACCACCATGCACCCACCACACACAAAATTACCCACCCAACACCACCACTCGCGAACCCATTTGATCACTACCCACTAATCCAATTGAATGTAAAATTCAACCATCCAATTCAATTCGATCACCCACCACCCACTAACCAACTATTCGAAATTGAACCTAACCCAATTGAGTCATGCACCCAATTGAACTCCATTGAACCACCAATCCAATTGAACCTAAAATCTAAAACCCTAACTAAAGTTGAAGAACTAAACTTACTTGGGTTGGCTTGGAGTTGCGGTTCGAGTTGTGTGCTACTAGTTGAGGTTCATGGATAGAGGGAAGAAGGATTCTGGTTTCAGGGTTGGAGGGTGGTTCGTTGTTTGTGGGCTAGAGGGAGGCTTGTGGGTTGCATAGAGGATCGGAGGTTCGTGGTTGGTGGGGTTGGAGTTGTGTGGTTCGTGGTTTGCACAAAGGAGATTAATTCGAACGTGCTTCGTGGATGCATGGGATAACGGGAGGGAGGTTTAGGGTGGGAAGTTTGTGCGTGGCAAATTTGATGGGGGGTTGGAGATGCGGCAATGGATTCGATGGAGGCTTGGAGGGAGGTTCAAGGAGCAAGGGATGTTCGCGGTGATGGTGGTGGCTTCAATCTAATTGAGGGATGGTGGTTACGGTGGATATGGTGGTGGCACCGTGTGAAGGTTTCCCGAAGGTACACAAGAGGGGGGGGGGTGAATTGAGTGCCTATTAATTTTTTTTATGATTTGAACTGTTCTAGTGAGTAGACCAGGCCAGTAGGACTGGTCTCGCAGCGGAATAATAGTAGAATAATACGCAAACAGTATAAAATAATAAAACAAGGCACACCAAATTTAACGAGGGTTCACCGAATTATGGGCTACGTCCTCCTACCCTAGTTACTTTTATTAATTCTATTTCGAATAAATAAAGTAACTKTCACTCTCAATGTATGTGAACTCACACACACACAATGACACCCCACACTCAACCCGAGTGTGCTAATTTCGTACTTAAACTCACAAGCACTCGCAACTGAACTCACAATTGCTACCCAATCACCAATCCCTTTGTTGGTGATTCAACACAATGCAATCTCTCTGAATTACTCACTCAATGAGTTTACAAGAGTATAATAATCGCTCAATATGTGTGCACTCGTGTGAATGAATTATGCTTGCTCGATCTTACACTAAGGCTTTTTGCTTCTCTCAATGATAACTCTTTTATAAACGACGTGGAGATAAGTTCGCAACGTGAGAATGGTATGCATGCACTGAATATTTATATCCAAAGACTTAGCAATTACTTAATGTCGAAAATCCTAAATATGCACAATACTCATACGAATATTCTTACATATTTTAGGAAAGTTACACAAGATATAATTTCATACTTGACAAAATAATATATCGTGTTGCCTTAATTCTAACACAAGTAGTTACCAGATATTTAGAACATAAATCCTCACTAGATCATCTTGGAGTTTCCAAAAATAGGTTTTAAGAAAACTTTCCAAAAATCTTTTCTTACTTTGACAAGATGATCCATGTCGTGAAAATAGTAGAACTATTTTCCCAACTGGTAGTGTCAAAGCCAACTGACCGACTGGTCTCTTCAACCCTACTAAGGAAATAACCCTTTGTCATCAACCAATAATATATACAAGCTATCATCAAAACCCACTCATGCACTTATACAACAAGAAGACTTATTCTAACCCTAATACTAACCTTCATTGTCCTTCAACTTCTCGAAGCTTCCCTTAATCTTCATTATGAACTTCATTTTCTCGAATTTTCCTCGAAAGATTGCTTCAAGAGTTTGAATTCCTGTATGCCAACTCATATAATACTTTGCACAATATAACTTGTTAGCATATTGTCACTATCTTTCAAGTGACCAAGAACAATTTCTCAGCTGTTCAGACCAGCTGTATTCATCAGATCAATGTACATGTTCTTGCAACTATTTGTCATCACTCAAAACACTAGGGAACTTAACACCGTGGTTGTAAGGGAAGAGAGAGAAAGGAAAACCAAAATCAGGCCCCACATTTAATGGCGTCACCATTGATCTGTTAAGTGGCAGTGGTTCGCAAACTTTTGTATTATATAAGGTTGCTTTAAAAAAATAATTTAAAGGTAGTTATTGTTCGCAACAGTCGGTATATAAAAGCTCATTGTTTGCGAATTTTCCAAATTTTTATAACTAAATAATGCTCATATGCAGATATCAAAATTTGTGAAAAGAATGGACTCGAAGAGAAACTGAAATCTCACTTTTAATTTGTTTGGATAGAGGATCGGACCATCGGTCTAGTTTAAAGTCCGGTATGGACCCAAATATGCTCAACCCTAATTGAGCAATTGCCACCCCTTTCATAAGAATATAAACTTATCATTATTTGAGATAGAAGAAAACTCATGTTTCCTAAAACTTTGTTAGATTTTTATAGCGAAACAAGGTCATAAATTCGATAACTAAATAGAAGACGAATCTGATACATGTTTCGCACACAAGGAATTCACTGAAAGCGCTACACTACCTTTATCATTAAGTCATTTATATCAATATGTTTGGAAGTACAAGTAAGCTAGATTTGTTAAGTTAATGATAAGTATCAACACTTTCGGTGTTTGATATATTATGTGGTGCATCACTATCATTCACAATCAAATCATACATACTATCATAGACTAACAAGACATGACAAAATTTTCAAGTTATTATTAAATATATTGTTGTGACAATGTGACATAAAGTTTTATTTGAGGCCCTTATTAGAGAAGAACCAATGAAGAATGTTAATATATACCTTTTCATCATACCATAATGTTTTCTATGTAGAACATTTTACATTTGTCAATGAAAGATTTATATATATATATAATTGATTTTCAAATCTTGCATCAAAAAAATAAAAATAAATCATTAACCTCTAATAATATATTAATTGAAATTATTACGATTGATTATTAATAATGCATGTTTTCATTAAGTCGAATTAAATAAGGCTCTACATGAGCATATTTAATCTTATATATTGAATTTTACACGAAAGATTTCATGTACTTGTGAATACTACCCATAGATAATCTCATAGAATTGAAAAACATTTTTAACAATTATTGCTCTCTTCACGTAAATTAAATRAGGATAGTATTATTACAAAAATGACCAAACTTACTCTTCTTATTTAGTATGTATGGGAGCTGGCACATGTCACATTGCAGTACAAAAATTAACTATTTTACCTTGGAAAGTTATCTACTTATATGTGTGTATTCATGCTTTCTTAGCTTGCAAAAGTGGCAGTAATAATGGAGGTTGGCCTAAGCATATGTATCATACGTTAGTTGTGTATGATATGCCTTAATATCAACTACCACTTTGTATGTAAGGTACGTATGGGGTGATACTAAAAACCTAAGTTATAACCTCGATCTATTTTTTTCCGACTCTGTCAAATTATAAAAATAATAAATCTGTGAACCGCAATAGTCTAATGAATACTAACRATTTTCTCGATAACAAAATAAATGTAACCATTGAATATTTTATAACTCACAAGTACTATGTCTATATTTAAATAGATTGGTTGATAAATGATTTAATTAAGTTGTCACGTTACCTATGTGCATTAGCCTAAAGGGACGTATGCTTACTATTACGAAGAGTTGACCTACTGTAAAACTAAACCAATAACAATTTGTGATAGATTATATATTGTATTCTTGGGCCTCAACCATCAGCTTAAACTTTTGGTTGAGATGATCTGGTTAACATGGTATCAGAGCCCAAGTTGGACGTGATTGATCTGGGCCAACTTACGGACAACTTAAATGTGAAAGGGAGTGTTGAGCCCGTGAACAACCCACGTGTGAGTGTATGTGTTGTCCCACATTGAAATTAAGGGAGAGTGTTGTGGTGATAAATCCCACATCAAAAGAATTTGAGAGTTGAGACCACATTATAAGGTTAAGGGGCTACTCCCCTCATTGTCATATGGTTTTGAGTTGGAACCTCCTTAGTCTTCTGATGTGGACTTGCACTCCCCGTGGCAGATGCGGACTTGTCATGGTATCAGAGCGGACGATCTTGACCTATGGTATGTGACCCATTGCAGATGAAAGGTGCTATTGTCTGTTTGGAGCACGTAGTCCAACAGAGTTATCTGTCCCAAGTAGGGGCGCCCCAAGGAGGGGCTTGTTCTACCTCATTTAGAGGTTTGTGACCTATCTATTTTCCATACCATGTCAAACGGGCCTGGTTCCATCTCAAAACCATATGACAATGAGGGGAGTAGCCCCTTAGCCMTATATAGTGGTTTCAACTCTCGAATTCTTTCGATGTGAGATTTATTATCACCACAACATAAATCCACATCGAGAGTTGAGACCACATTATAAGGATAAGGGGCTACTTTCCTCATTGTCATATGATTTTGAGGTGAAACCTACTTAGTTTTGTGATGTGGACTTGCACTCCCCGTGGCGGACGCGACCCATGCCCGTTTGACAATTTGATTCTTTAGTTTCCTACCCAAATATAACGACACTAAAAAATCTTTCTAATTGATCCAAATCCAAAATAAGGTAGAAAACCATGTTGATCGAGTAGCAAGAGCAAAGCAAAGAAATCTAAGCAATTCTCAAATTGGATGGAATACTCAATTCGAAGAAACCTAATACTACTTCCATGCTCTTCGATTTTCGAGGTTTCCCTTTGATTGATTAATTCATTTCTCAATTATAATCTTTTTAATTGTTTCCATTATTCCACGAGGATATCAAATAACGGTTAAGCATAACTCTCATTATTAACATTTTTCCTCCGTATCCGATTTCTTTCCAATATTATTCCAATTACGATGATCATATCAAACACCCTCTCTCATTAAAGATACTTCTATAAAAATAAAAAAGTGATCACGTACAGTATTGATTCATCAATTCAATCTAGGGCACCATGAAAACTTCAATGCCTTGTAACCAAACCGATAAGGCGACSATTGACAAGTTGACAACTAACCCCGAATTTTCAACCAAATTAGATTGAAAGTAATAATGCAATAGAAATACAGCATACAGCAATAACTTTGAGTAGTTTTTTACGTGATAATGTGATATACTGCAACACTTAGTAGATATACAAGCATGACAAATTGACAATATGATCATACATCCTACTTTTGAAGTGGCCAAAATCGAAAATATTACTGTACTACTCATAATCAGATGTCTTAGATTGCTTCCTTTATTATTTCAGTCACCTCAAAATGTTACAATATCTTCCAKCTATGATAAGCAACCTTCTTACGATACATGTTCCCATCATTTTAAACCTTTCTATTTTTCAATTGTTTGGCATGAAGAAGAGGTATGATAAGCCGGCCATTAGGGTAAAACAAGTTATGGGTTTAATTCTTTGTTTTTTCTCCCAAACACTTAAATTGCAACGTAATAGATATGCTTACTAATGACGGCTTATCCTAAAATTTATACAAATTGAATTATATTTTTTTTAATGCAAATACGAATGAACTTCTCAAATACACACGACACATATGTATGTTTCGTTCTCTACTTTTATTTTCTCTTTGTTTACATTTCAGCTCAAATAATTTCAATTTAATTTAGTTTCTCGCAGTRAGAAATAACAAAACCCATCACTTGTAATATATATATTTACTTCACATGGATCCTCACTAAAAACGAGCCTATATAATTAACTAATAACATGATCATATAGAACCAAGGAGCCTTATTGCTATAAACTTTAAACATTCATATTTAGCAAGATCATCACTCTGCAAGCTTTTGTTTATATTCCATTAATGTAAGATATTTTCCTAACAAAAATYGAGGAAAAACAAAGAGGATTATTATAGCTAAGTAGTGGAGTTATGGTGGGAACATAAAACTAGAAAAAGGGGACAAGAAAAAGAAGGAAAATTCGTGAATGAGTGAAAGTAGATTGAACTTACTAAAAATGAGATAATAAGTGTGATAAAACTAGTGTTTGTATCATTATTCCAACCTAGCTAATATGCTAGGGTTCCAAGATCAGACCATATAATAATAAAAAGGTAAAGAAAAAGGCTGAATTTATGAATGGGTTCATAAAATTCAACCCTAAAAAAAAGTCTGTGTTAATACTACTTTCTCATAGTCTGAATTTAATAGTGACATGTTTGATAAAGATATTACTATATTAGTGTCCCAAAAACTTTCTTAATTTGAGAAAAGGTTGCCAAAAGTTAATCTCGCCTTGATTGCTCTTATTTTGCTTGTTAAGATTATCACRATATAGTGCTCGGACAATAATTGAGTGACCCTAATAATTGACAACCCTCTAAATAATGATTTCTCATTAGTTAATTATACACGCATCAAATCAAATTTTTTATGACATTTCTCTCTCTACGTTATTACTAGTATATATCTATATTTTATTCGATATATCTATAGGATTCACAACCTTTGATTTAGCCAAACATTTTCCTATGGTGTTCATCTTTATTTTGGCTCAAATAATAATGATGTAGTGAGCTGAACCTCGTCGTTTAGGTCGTTGTAGATTTTATACCCAAATTTGACCCCGACGTTTGGATTAGTTGATTAATAGATTGATCTGAACTAGAAGACTTGAATTATTACTGATTATGATTTTATGTACAATTCGCTTAAAATTTATTTAAAATTTGGATTAGTTTAGTGGACTAGAAGCTTATTGTTAACCCATGCCAGTTACTTAAACTAAAGTTAAACCCTTCTTTCATCTCTCTTTAGTTGAAAAATATTAGTGTTAAAAGCACTTTTTGTTACTACTYCCAATCTACTAAAGAATAATCAATGCAAGAATTTTATAGGTTTTATTCATCACAAGACTAGCAAATTTGAGATAGAAGTAGGTTTTTTTTTTAGTCAATGGGGGCATAGATAAATATAAAGTGTGCCTAGCCTGGGCTAGGGCTTAAATAATAAGGTTATACAGACCAGAGTTCCACATCCAAATCCCCTAACAAGCGTTGAGRTTGCTCAATAACCTAGACTAGATAGTTTAGCAAAGTTAATACATAGTGCACTATTAGCAATACAGTTCATCTCCGTATTAGGAGGAGTGTGCACAACCAAAAAATTCTCTAGATTAGCATGGTTTCCTAACATAAGCTTGGCCATATCATCAGCTCKCTGAACCTGCCTTCTACTTGCCTTTTGAAGGCCCTGCACCTGTGCTTCTCGCATTAGAGCCCTGCATACAGTGGTGATATACACATATCTATCAATACACTTTGCAAATCCAGTTATATTATCCACAGCCACCTTTGAGTCTGAGTACAACACACAATTAAACCAACTGTTTTTAGAGATCCATAACAAAGCTAGGTGGATTGCCCTTAATTCTGCCATATTCGAGTCACTAGCCTTGAAGCAACCAGCTAGACCTTGTTTCCAGATACCTGTTGTGTCACTACAAATGATACCAAAACCTCCCAGACATGTGTGTGGGTTGAAGGCTGCATCYATGAGGATAATGTAATGTGTGGTGATAGGGTTGAAGGTGAGATGGTCAGTATTAGGGGCAACTTGGGTTGAATTTTGAGCTTGGAAGAACTCTTTTGTTAAATGTAGAGTTTGGGCCAAAAAGTTCTTAATGTGTAGATCTTTTTGGTTAAAGACCCAATGGTTCCTCCTAATCCATATTCTCCAGGTTATCATTCCAAACAGAGTAGGCTAAGGGACCTGATGAAGTGTGTTCTTTGAGGATAAATTGTAGTGTAACCAGTGGTGTAGGTGGTGTGAGGAGGAGTTGTTGTTTGGTTGGACCAGATCCCACACCTGTTGAGCCCTAGGACAATCCCTAAGTATGTGAAGGATAGTCTCAGGGCATTTAGGGCAAAAAGGGCAGGTATTAGTGTGTGTGATCCCTCTCCTAAAGAGTTGTACTCTAGTTGGAAGAGAGTCCCAAGTGCATTGCAAAAGATACAATTGGATTTTATAGGGACAAAGACTATTCCAAATTAAATGCCAATCAAAGTCAGGGATGGGATGATGGTGTAAATTGGTCCAACAAGTTTTGTACAACAGTGGGCTATCAAAGGAGTTACCTTTGGCCAACCAGCAGACCAGCTTGTCCTGACCCTGATTAGGCAAGCAATTGGGTATCCAGAGTTTAACATTGGGGGGGGGGGGTAGGTCAATAGACAAGGCTTCCAGCTGCTAACTCCCCTCCACTAGGACAGAATCTACCTTCCTAACAGACTCCTCTATAGATAAAGGGCCAATAACAGTTTCTCTTAGCTTCCCAAAGGGTGTCCAAGTGTCCTCCTAGAACAGGATGTCTCTCCCAGTCCTTACAGCCCAACCTGAAGAAGTCTCAAAGGTCTGCCAACTTTTTCCTAGGTTCTGCCATATGTGTGAGCCTCTGTGGAAAGGTAAAGGATTAGTTCTATGCCCCATGTATTTTGCATGGATGAGTCTACTTGRTAGGTTATCTGAAGAGGGGAGCTTCCAAGCTAGTTTGGTCAAAGCAATGTCATTAAGGATTGTGAGGTCCTTGATTCCTAGTCCACCTAAGGCCCCAGGTCCTGTGATTTTAGCCCAAGAAACAAGGGAGAGACCTTTAAAACCAGCTCTATTACCCCAGTAGAAATTCCTCATTGTTTTTTCAAGGTCTACAATAAGGCTGGAAGGAATTTTGATACTCTGCATTGTGTAGTTTGGGATGGAATCGAGAACTGAGTTGATTAGAGTGACTCTCCCAGCTTTGTTTAGGAATTTTGTCTTCCAAGAAGAAAGCTTTGTCTGGACCTTTTGGAGTAAACGGATCAACTGGTTTCTGGTTGGTCTCTTGTCAGTTAGGGYAAACCCCAAATAAAGGCTCAAGTCCTTATGTATAGGCATATTGAGAATCTCAGAAATCCTATTAGCTAAGTGCTCAATAGTATTCTTGGAGAAATAAATTTTACTCTTGTTATGGTTGACCCTAAGACCAGAGACAAAGGAGAAGTTGGATAAGGTTTGGGTGATGGCATGATAGGTCTCAAGGGAAGCTTCTCCGAATAACAGGATGCCATCAGTAAAGAGGAGATGAGATATAGAATATCTATTCCTAGTCAGACAAAAGGGGACCCAGGAAGAGTCAACACAGGCTTCATTAATGAGGTCAAAAAGATAGTCCARACATAAAATAAAAATATAGGGGGACAGTGGGTCTCCCTGCCTGAGACCTCTAGTGGGGTTGAAGAACTCAGTTGGTTTACCATTAACTAGTACTARAGAAGAGACAGAGGTAACACAGCTCATGATGAGGTTGCAAGTGTGCTTAACAAAACCCTTATGAATCAAAGTCTAATAGATAAAACTCCACTCTAGTCTATCATAGGCTTTTTCTAGGTCAATGCTCAGAGCCATCCAACCCTTTTCCCCTTTCCTAGTCCTCATAGTGTGTAGGATTTCAGTTGCTACTAGGTAATTGAGGTCACTACCCCTTCCTAGGAGAAAATTGCTTTGGTTTGGGGATATAAGGTCATTAAGTAAGGGCCTAATTCTCTGCACCAGTACTTTAGTCAAGATTTTATAGGAAGTATTACAGAGACTAATTGACCTATARTGTCTAAGAGTCTCAGGGGAATAAGACTGATAAAGGTTTGATTTAGATGTGTAGGAACCACTCCTGACTCAAAGATATCAGAAATGTAGGTGGTTACATCCAGTCCTATGTCATTCCAGTGTTTTTGAAAGAACATAGGGTGGTAACCATCTACCCCAGGTGCTTTGAGGGCACCCATGCTGAAGGTGGCTCTTTTGACTTCTGAGATAGTGGGTTTGTAAGAGACATTGAGGTCACCAWAGGTAGCCTCCGTTCTGGGATTACTGATCCTATCAGAAGAAGGGAGATCATGGAAAAAGGTATGGATGTGAAGTTCTATTTCCTGAGGGTTTGTGAGCTCCCTCCCTACATCATTCATAAGAGAAGCAATCCTATTCATTTTTCTTCTAATTTTGACAGACTGATGGAAGAAGCTTGAGTTTTTATCTCCCCCTCTAAGCCACCCCTCCCTGGCCCTGACTTGCCAATACAATTCCTCTTTGTTTAACACTTCATCAAGTTCCTGGATCAAAAGGAATTCAAGATCTTAGAGGCAAGAATTCTGAGGTAAAGTTTCAAGAGCTTGTTGTATACCCTTGAGCCTAGCCATAAGTCTCTTTTTCTGGTGGAAGAAATTAGGACAATTGGTTTGGTTCCAAAGTTTAATTTGTGTGGTTAGGGCATTAAGTTTTTGGGGTAGTGGAGAGGAGTCAACTATCCAAGAAGTTGAGAGAAGGTTAATGAAAGAAGGCTCAAGTCTGAAAGGTTTAGGACCTCTAGAGGTAAAGGGGAGGCTGGGTTCAGTGGAGAGCAAGATAGGTGAGTGATCTGAGGAATGTCTGGAGAGGTTGGTAATCTGTGTATGGGACCAAGTCTCTAACCACTCGCCATTCACAAGGAGCTCGATCTAGCTTACATTGAATTGGCTGTCTCTTAGATTTGTTAGTCCAGGTAAAACGGAGCCCTGAACTCCCCAAATCAATAAGGCCAACACTTGAAATGCAAGAGTTAAAGGCATTGCACCTAGCTATGTCTACCCACCAACTAGTCTGTTTGGTTTCTAGCCTCATTAAAGTCCCCAATGACCAGCTAAGGCAGATTAATATCAACAGACATATCAATAATTTCTGACTAAGTAATTTACCTTCTACGAAATCTAGTGCTAGCATATATATACTAGAAAAAAATGAAAGAGGAGTTGGAATCCTTTACCTGGACCACCCCATGCAGCGAATGGAGATCCTTTCCCACGGGAGTGAAACTCACCCTGGTTGAATCCCAAAGRAGTAGTAGACCACCAGAGAAGCCCCATGGTTTAGCATAGTCCCACTCATCAAAAGTGAGGGATTCACAGACAGTTTTGGTATTGACTGCAGATGTTCTGGTTTCCGTGATTAGAAGCATCCCAGGATTATGGTGCTCAATAATGTGAAGGACATGTTTCCTGATGCTTGGGCGAGCAATGCCCCTCGCATTCCAGGCTACAATAAACATATCAGCAAGCAGTGGTTGGGTTGCGAGATTCCCTTGAATCTCCTTCTAGGCTAATGATTTCATCCTCTTCCACTTCTTCTTATCTGTAGGTGCYCTAATAAATGGGCAAATGCTCACTGTGGAGGTCAAAAGCCATTCTTCTTGCTTGGTGGATTCCATGCTCAAACTCAGTTTGGTTGTATTCTCCGCCACTTCGAAGACATGGAACGAGTTTGAAAAATTGCTGCACACTATTTTGGTAGCCTCTGAAGTCAACAAATAGATTTGCCTCGATGAAGGTAATATCGATTGTGGATCCAGCAAGAACAACACATCGTCCTCCATGTGAAGGGTCTCGTTCGAGTCCGGAATGCTCTGTAGCCAGGTTTCAAAGTGTTTGGCTGCAATTGGAAAGGAGCCTCGCAGATCTTCGAGGTTCGGAATGTGTGCTGGTACGAATGTTTCCCCTCCATCCGCTGTCATCACCAAATCCAGGTATGGGAGATGTACTCCTCTTGGATTCATCATGAATTTGCAAATCATATGTTTGGGGACCTAAATTCTCCTAGTTAATGTTTGAGCATAAAAAAGCATTTTAACGGGATCCATCTCTATATGAGTCCAGATAGGTCTCTTATTGCATGTTAGAGCTGCTYGGGCTGAAAGTGGGTATTTTATGAAGATAGTTCTYTTTGGAGAGATGGGTGGGTTTTTGAACAAGGCTGGGTGTGGTGGTGGGGAATCTGGAGGTGATGGTGTTTGTGGTGGTGTTGAGTCGGGGGAGGATTTAAATTAAGCCATGTCGCAGATGGAGTGCAAAGTTGAGAGTGAAAGGGTTTTTGGTGGATGTGGTTAAGAGAGCATGGAAGTTTATGGATAGGGAAAGGCCAGGTCAGCAGGGAAATCTGGGATGACCAATGTGGTAACCAAATCTTTTGGCTTATCCAAAACACGAGCATTGCACATAGTGAAGAAGTTGCTAGAGAGGCACGTGATAGCAAAGTTACACGAGCTCCTCCATAGATTACAACTGTTGACTTGTATGAGCTCAGTTGACTTGCTCAAAATATCACCCTCAGGTGCTGTGCACGTGATCTCGTTTGAATTTTGAATTGGGAGTAATTCCCGCTCCTGAGGTTAATGAGAGTATCCGGCGGCCTCCTTCACCAGAGCACTAACGGTGCTCTTTGATAATGTTTTTTCCTCAGTGATCGGTCGCTATTGTTGTTGTTATGGTCGGAGATTCTATCGTTTCTCCTTTCTCTTTTGTTTCTTTTGTTGATTTTTCTTTTGTTTTCTTATTTTAGTGACTTATATCCACGGCTGTGGTGGTTCCATAGGTGSGGAAGATTGCAATTGTGGTTGGGCAGCAGTAGTGGTCGCAGCCATATCTCTTGTCAAAAAAGCCCCTGTCTAGGAGGGGCCACTTTCCGGGACACTAGTTGCACCTCTAGTTTCCATGGCACAACAATGACCAATCGTGCTGCATTTTGTGCACCACTTAGGAACATCCTCCGAGATTAGTGGTTGTTCTATGCTGGCTAACCAGATACTATCAGTTCGTGGTTTTGCAATATCAACCAAGACTCACAATCTCGCAAAACGGAATTGGTCCATGCCTGCTTCCCTAAGATCCGCGTTGAAAAATCTTCCAAGTTTATCCTCAATCAATTGTAGGACTGCAGGTGTATGGAATTCCACCGGTAATTCCGGTAATGAGACCCAGACAGGAAACGAAGAAAGGCACGCATTGGATGGTTTGAAACTTGGTTCCCAAGGTTGAATAGAGATGAATTTTCCATTGATGAACCAAGGACCTGCTAGTGSTGTGGTCCTAATGCCATCAGAGTTTGGTGAGAAAACATAGAAACCTTTTCCAATTGCACACAATCGTGGTGCCTTTTATAGTTTCCAGATCTTTTGGATGGATTTTGACAGATAATCAAAGGAGAAGGAACCTTGAACAACCTTGATTATCAGTGAGTTGTTCCATTTTACGGTTAAGGAAGCGTATAATTCTGGTGGCAGGTCAATTTGGATTGAGCGTGAAAATTTTTGAGAAGTGTTGGAAGAAGGGGCTATTGTTGTGGGAGGTGGAAAGCAGGGTTGTGTGAGGTTTGAAAGAATGTGTTACGGTGAAAGCGGGCTAGTGGTTGGTAAGGGTGTGGTGAAGTGAGGGGAAGGAACAATCGATGAGTAAGACTTACTAATCCTGGGGCTTACTGTCTTGTGGTCCGTTGGGGTGGTCGCAGCCGAAGGGCTCTGCTCCGTTGAAGCATCCTCACTCTCACTCGCTGTGTTTCTCTCACTCTCTTTCTAGCATCCTAGATAGAAGTAGTTTATTCAAGGTTATTATACAAAGATTAGCAACTAAAAGTTGAAGACAATTCAACCTTTGTTTATTATGAATACAATGATAATAATACAAGTGTCRGAATTAGTAAGAAAGATAGATTTGTTAAGTCAATGATACCTATGTAGGAAATAAGGGTTATAAAATCAGACTAGTAGGCGAAATTTGAGAAGGAGAAATCGCTGCATCGTGGTATGGTGACCACTGTCTTAGAAGCAAATTTTGCCCCGATTAGGTGCAATCGGCTCATCGCATTTACCCCCAAGATTAACACATCACTCTCCGATTTGTGCACTCGAGAAGGAGAATTGGAACTCAATATATCATATTGCTCAGATCAGAGAAGGAGAAAAGTGTTTGAGGATTATTTCTGTGTGTATTTAAAGAGAAAGAGGAAGGCAGAATATATAGTGTGAGGAAGTAATCCAACGGGKAGAGGAAAACCGAAGGAAAGAAACGGTCAAGGCATTAATCTTGGGCGAGTATCAAGGAACAAAATAAAGAGCAACGATTACAAGGTATCAAGAAAGGAATCCGAATGAATGCTTTGTAATCGTCCAAAAATAATYCCCGGATCCAAAACCACAACCACACCACCGCACACGTGTCACGAGCACGAGCCGGGCCGWACCGCAGCGGCGGCGCACGCGTGGGGTTGCCCAATACCACCCCTTACACTAGGCCTCTAACAATATGAAGAGCAAACTCCTTAATAAACAAGTGAAAAAGTGGCCAATCTTGCTATGTGGGACCAAGGAATAAAACCCACCCTTAGAAACTACCTTTGCATTCACAATATTTCCAACAATCCTCCACAAATGCGAAGGTAGAGAAAAAGAAATTGATTTGAGCATTCAAATAGGCTTYACACTTAAGTGCTGGTGTCTTGRGATTGAACCAACACATAGTGAAGTTGAGCAATTTCTCTATCAAAAGGGTGAATGAATCTTGAACGCTTTCGACCAAGAAATAAATCTCAACAACATGCATCTTACATAATCACATATTACGAGTTCCGCAAACAACAACAAATATGACCCACAAATCTTGGGACTCTCATGAGTGCTCTAGAAAGACTGCCCAGGTCTTCCATAGAAGGTGGCCAAACCTTCACACTCTCGTAGGTGAAACCATCAAGTCCTTCTCATAGGACAACCCATATCCTGGGATATGGAATCATTAAAAGAAAAAGCTCAACCTCAAAAATGTAAAAGTCATAGGAATGGGAAGATGTACAACAATGAGTCTATTCACAGCTTCGTTAGTCCACGAACCTTGCGAAGCAAGATTGGGTATCAACTATGAATTTCTCATCCAATGGGCTTAAGCCCCATTCCCCTCGACATATCAAGGACTAGTCTTCTGTTTAATCCTTTAGTCAGTGGATCTACAAGATTTCTCTCTGACCTCACATATTCCATAGTAAGAACCTCACTTGTAATTAGGGATCTCACTGATTCATGCCTGATTTGTATGTGCCTTTTATTACCATTGTATGCACAATTCTTTGCAACACTAATTGCTGCCTATGAGTCACAATGTAGAGAAACAGTGGAGCAGGTTGCCCCCTCAAAGGGATATTTGCCAAGAGATTCCTTAGCCACTCAACCTCTTGCCCTGCCAAGTCGAGAGCTATGAACTCTGACTCCTTCGTGAGCCGGGCTATACAAGTCTGTTTTGCAAACTTCCATGATATTGCTGCACCACATAAAGTAAACACATAATCACTAGTAGAATTTACCTCATCATTYTCAGAAACCKAMTTTGCATCACAATATCCTTCCAAGARAGTAGGATAACCAACAAAATGGAAACCCCAATCAATGGTTCCCTTTAGGTATTTCAGAACACGTCTAAGCACATCCTAATGATCCCTACTAGGGTTATGAGTATATCGACTAAGTCTACTAACAACATATGCAATATCAGGTCGAGTATAGTTCATCAAAAACATCAAACTCCCAATTATTATAACATATTKAGCTTGAGACTCATTAGTACCATCATGTTTTAACATCATAAGGAGTTTTAACAGGCACAACATCAAAAGAGTTWAACTTTTTTAACACCTTTTCCACATAGTGAGGTTGAGACAAAGTGAAGCCATTACCTYTTTTGGTGACTTTAACACCCAAAATCACATCAGCTTCACCTAAGTCTTTCATTTCAAATTTAGAGGAAAGAAATGCTTTAGTCTCATCAATGGCTCTCATGTGTGTACCAAAAATTAACATGTCATCAACATACAAACATATTATGACACAATCATTGCCAAACATTTTAGAATACACACATGCATCAGCACGATTCACAACAAAACCAAAACTAAGAATAGTTTTATGAAACTTTTCATACTACTATTTTGGAGCTTGTTTCAAGCCATAGAGAGATTTGTTTAGRTTACACACCTTGTGTTCCTGTCCTGGAAAACAAAACCTGGAGGTCGAACCATGTAAATCTCCTCCTCTAAGTCACCATTCAAGAAAGTTGTTTTAACATCCAACTGATGAATAATCAATTAAAAACAAGATGCTAAAGTAAGCAAAGTACGAATAGTGGCGATCTTAGTTATAGGTGAGCAAGTGTAAGAGAAATCTACACCAAATTTTTGTGTGAATCCTTTAATAACAAGTCTAGCTTTATACATTTCAACTAAGCCATTAGTTTTGCATTTCTTCTTAAAGATCCACTTACTATTAATAGCCTTACTACCTTTTGGTAGATCAACCAGTTCCCATGTGTGATTAGACATAATCGATTCAATTTCACTATTAACTACTTCCTTCCAGAAATTAGCATCAATAGACCTCATCGCCTCTTCATAAGTCTTGGGTTCATTATCAATCWAAAGACAACAAACAAATGACACATCAAGTTCATCTACATTCTCAACTTCAGTTAAGAAAGTCGTAATAAAATTAGGGCTAAATCTAGTTTCAGTTCTGCGTCTCTTACTCCTTCTAGATGGAACAACCTTATCTTGTCTACTAGTAGTAGGTACCTACAAAGAATTAGAAGCAGAAGCAGAAGTAGAAGGAGTAGGACTAATCACATCATGAGAAACAACATCCTTCTTAAGAGGGAAAACATTATCAAAGAACTCAGCATCTCTTGATTCGCTGAGGGACCTGTCACTTAAAGACATAAACCTATAAGCGACACTATTACTTGCATAACCAAGGAAAACAACATCATATGTCGCAGGTCCAAAGGTTTCCTTCTTAAAAGAAGGAAATGACACCTTAGCTAAGCACCTCCGCACTTTAAGGAATTTCAGGTTAGGTCTATYACCTTTCCACAACTCATATGGGGTCTTATCTAGCTTTTTATGATACACTTTTTTCAAAACATGAGTAGCAAAAAGTATAGCTTCCCCCCCACATGTTATCAGACAAACTTGAATTGGTTAACATAGTATTCATCATTTCTTTAAGGGTCATGTTCTTCCTTTCCGCTATTCCGTTTTGTTCTTGGGTGCGGGGAGTAGTAACCTCATGAATTATGACATCTTGTTCACAAAGTTCTTTTAAAAACGTGGTTCCATACTCCCCACCCCTATCAGACCTAAGTCTCTTAACCTTTCGGTCCAACTGATTTTCTACTTCTGCCTTATAAATTAAAAACATTTTTTTCTGCCACATCTTTGGTACGCAAGAGATACACTTTGATATATCTAGAATGATTATCAACAAATGTGATATAATACCGTTTACCATCTTTGCTTTTGGTATTTTTAAAATCAGCTTAATCCATATGAATTAATTCAAGCAATTCAATTTTACGTTCAACAACAGGTTTAAAACCTTTTTTTTGGTGTATTTAGCGCCAACACAAACTTCACATTTGCTATGATCATTACCGTTCAGATTAGGAATTAAAGACATGTTTTGCAAACGTTTCATGGAACTATAACTAACATGTCCTAATCTAGCGTGCCAAAGATTATAAGACTCAAGTAAGTAGGCAGAAGTAGAAATTTTATGCATAACAGTTGGAACAGTTTCAAGTACAAACAAATCCCCCCGAAAGATATCCCTTTCCCACAAACTCACCATTGCGGGACAGAATTAACTTATCACCCTCAAAAACAAGTTTTACACCAACTTTGTTTTAGAGAGCACCAAAAATTAAGTTCCTACGAAGGGAGGGGACATACATTATATTTTGCAAAGACAAAGATTTTCTAGAATTGAGCTTGAGGATGACAGATCCTTTGCCAAGCACTTCCGAACCGCTGGAGTTTTCCATAAAGACTTGTTCGCCTTGTTTAGCCTAAAAATCAACAAAGAATTCTTTATCTGCACAAAAATGTATAGTGGCCCCTGTCTCCACAATGCATTCAGTTTTATTTCCAACTAAATTAATTTCAGAAACTACAACAACAATAATATCATTAGAATTTTCAGCATTATGGTAATAATAATAATAATAATATTAATTATTATTATTATTATTATTATTATTATTATTATTATTATTATTATTATTATTATTATTATTATTATTATTATTATTATTATTATTATTATGATTTCTGCCCTTTAGAGGACTTTTTGAAGTTTCTTCCCTTTTGGACTCCCAACTGCTTGTTCTGTTTCTGATTGTTATTGGCAGCGGGCTTATTCCCTTTATTGTTCTTGTCAGAAATTTTCAAAGAAGACTCAATAATGTTAGCGTTAATAGCACGTTCATTAGAAGGGGATGCCTTATCCTTGAGGCGATTTGCCTCTTCAATTTTCATGTGCCCAATCAATTCCTCCAGCGTCATATCCTTCTTCTTGTGTTTCAAATGGTTACCATAACCAAACCAAGAATCCGGAAGCTTTTCGATCAACACGTTGGTCTTCAGCACCTCGCACATCTTTATTCCTTCAACCAAAATATCAACAAGGTTTTCATACACATGAACCTGCTCCATGATGGGTTTGTCATCAATAATCTGGAATTGGAGTCACTTTTTGGTCACTTCTTCATTCCAGCATCATCGGAATCGTACTTCTTCTCTAAAGTCTCCCAAATTGACTTGGCAYACTTATTGTTGATGAACAGATCAAATAGGGCATTGGTCATACGGCTTAGAAAATGCCCTRTGACCAATTTGTTGTGTTTTTTGTACTTAGCAATCTTCTGATCGATCTCAAAAGAAGAACTGCCATCGGCCCAAACTGGTTAAGGGKATTCCTCCATCAAAACATAGTCGATCTCCAATTGTTCAAAGAAGATCAGGAGATGTTGAGACCAACGTAAAATTTGTTCTGTCCAAGGATTCGAATTTGGACAAATCAGGAAGAGTTTTGACAAGAGAAGTCGAGTCCATTTCTGAAAATACAACAATAATGAAATTTGCTTCTAAATTGTAGGAAATAAGGGTTGTATAATCAGACTAGTAGGCGAAATTTGAGAAGGAGAAATCGCTGCGCCGTGGTATGGTGACCACTGTCCTAGAAGAAAATTTTGCCCSGACTAGGTGCAATCGGCTCATGGCGTTTGCCTACCAAGATTAACACAACACTCTCAAATTCGTGCACTCGAGAAGGAGAGTTGGAACTCAATAATATTGCTCATATCAGAGAAGGAGAAAAGTGTTTGAGGATTTGTGTGTATTGAAAGAGAAAGAGTAAGGTAAAATATATAGTGTGAGGAAGTAATCCAATGGGCAAAGGAAAACCGAAGGAAAGAAACGGTCAAGGCATTAATCCTAGGTGAGAATCAAGGAACAAAATAAAGAGCAACGGTTACAAGGTATTAAGAAAGGAATCCGAAAGAATGCTTTGTAARCGTCCAAAAATAATGTCCAGACCCAAAAACACAGCCACACCATACCACACCGCGCACGTGTCACGAGCACGAGCCGGGTCGGACGGCGGCTGCGGCGCGCGCGTGAGGTTGCTCAATACCACCCCTCACACTAGGCCTCAAAATGTCTTTATAGGACCAAGAAAAAACATCCCAAAATTCCCTTTGTTTTGCAACTAGTTCATCCCTTTCTTGCGGACTAATATCTCCCGTGCGCATGTCATTGTCGGAGATGTCTACCTGGCCTATTTTGTTTGCTCGATGACAAAAGTTTTCTTTTCATGCTCTTCCACTACCTTCATTAACTCATTATCATTTTGTTTGTTTGCGAGTTGTGAATTAAAGCAATCATAAGAGGGAAAAGAAGAGGAGTAAGCAGAAAAAGAGCATGTTATTAACCTCTGAAGAGAGTACAGATAATTTAGTCTCCGAAGAGACTTGATTGACAAGGGAAAGGGGGACACTAGGCTCCTTGACACACTCCGGAGGACTAGCTATCCTAGCTTCTATGACCCTAAACTTAGACTTAGTCTCAGATTCAGAATCCTCGAACATTGGTCCTTCGCCCGTGGTGCACTTAATGACCTTGCCTCTTGGAGTAATTATCTTCACTYCTTACTGTTTCCGAGCTGCTTCTTCTTTGTTAGCATAGTGCATGTTGGGGATGAATCCTGTAAGGTCACAAGATCAGTGAATTGCATTAGACAGAACTTTAGCGTGGTGGAGATTGTTGGCCAATCGAAGATGCCATTGCACTCCACAAGTCATAAACATTGCAAGGGTCAGAGTTTCAAGCAAACTCGGCTATTTTCTTCCTCCATTCGTGGCTCACACACATGCCTCTAGCTAGAGCCTTGATGTCGCATCGCTCCCAAATTTCATAGAGTAATGCTTTAGAAAGGMTGTCACTGGATTCATCCATTGTTTCCTATAAAAGAGGGTCTTGAGGCTACATGGTGCTAAAGGATCCCACGATGAGTGCAACCGTAGTAGGAGTGATGAGGACTGAGGGTTCAAAGGTGGTTTCCCCTTCATCGAGCATGAGCACACCCAAAGGACTCATTTGAGTGGTTGGCTTCTTAGTCCCTGTAGGGATAGGAAGCCTGCCATCATCGACCATGTCTTGTAAAAGATCTTTAAGATTTATGTAGTCTTCAAGATCGTGACCATTGCCACGATGGTATTTGTAGTATTTGATAGCATCCCACCGTGCGAACCTTTTCCCTACGGGAGGATCAGAGATAGGCCCAATTGGAGTGACCAAGCCTTGGTTGGAGAGTCTTTCAAATGCTTGGGTCTGCGTCATCCTAAGTGGAGTGTAGGTGCACCTACAATGGAAGCGCGGTTAGCCATTGTTGTTGTTACTACCACCGTTGCCATTGCTATGCCTATTGTATGTATTGTTATGTTGTTGAAATAGTTATTGTTAGAAGCTTCTACGGAATTGATGCTCGATACACCCTTGGAGTTAGATGCATCATTCTTTTTGGTGTAAGCCCCCCTTTTTTGGAGCTTTCTTTGATAAGGTCATCTTCAATTTCAACGCGATGCGGTAGACCTTGTCGAAAGTGCCCAAATCTAAATACGAAGATGGTTGTGGTATTAGGGAGAAAATTGTTGATGAATATCTTCACAACTAATTTCAAACGAAGACTCAAAATTTGATCGGGCACCTCTTTCTAGCGGGTGAGATAGGCGGTGAATCCTTGTTTTTCATCTTGCTTGATGATTTCAGGTCCTAAGACAGGTGAAACTTGAATGTTGTTGTGTGTAGCATGCATGAATGCCTGAGTGATGTCTTCCCAAGTAGCTATGTCCTTGTCGGGAAGTGAGAAGAACCACATCTGCATACTGGTCTAGTGACATTGGAAACACCTTGGGAACAAAGCAGCATCAATTCCTTGATAGCCATGGTAGCCCTAAACCCGTTGAGATGGATCTAGGATCATCAGTTGGCTTGAACTCTGACAGTCTGCGACGAGAATTTTTTAGGAATTTTGTTGGAGATATCCTCGATTTCAGATGTCTTTAAAGTAGACGTTTTGTTGGTTGCCTTCAGAACCATCTTTTCAAGTTATTAAGAGTAACCTTAGATGATTTGGCTTGCTCAGTGCAGCAAGCTTGGTTAGCAAAGCCTAGATGGCGGCTTGCATCTCGGCCATGGTGTCATGTACTTACCCATTGTTCAAGCGTGGACTGTTGTGTCTTCGGTACCTGTTGACTAGTAAAGGAGAGCCTAAACTTCAGAATGGGCTTCCTAGCGGTCTAACTCTTAGGAACTGCGAAGTGACTGCTGTTCAACCCGAACAAGATGAAGCCCCGTGTTTATGAACCCAAGCGGCGGCGTGTTCGAGCTCGCCCTATCCTGTTTACACATGGACCAAAAGTTAAGTTCCATGTAGGTTCAACCTTTAATGCAATGCATGCCTTAGGGGTGATCATTCCCTTGCCTATTGACTGACTCAAAACATAAAAAGTACGAACGTTGGAAATTTGCCTTCGCCTTATTATTCATTTCCACTTTTTTTTCGATTTTGAAATTTGTTTTTGCCGTTTTTTTGTTTTTTGTTATTTTTTTTGAAAGGCAAAGTGCAAAGATTCGACGTCCGTTTACAATCGCATGAGTCAACAAGACACAATGCCTAATGATTCTAGCCTACAACCTTTTGATCTACATTACGACGCTTAAGGAATGATACTTGCTATATGAGAACTGTTACATGACTCAATGACTTGTTGTTTTACGTATACAAAGCTAGGGTCCTTAGTCTAAAAACACATAACATGTTGTCACACTAGCATGCCCTATATGCAAAATGAAAAACAAAAGTCCAGCACCTAGAGTCTATTGCTACGTTTTGAACGAGTCAGTCCGAGTGTCCAAGAGGGTCCCATGACTAGGCTTAGAATTTCTTTAACACATTCAGCCCGCTATATGATCAAGAAGGTCTAAACCATTACGTCTCCGTAGTGCACTCGATTGTGCGTCATGGTAGGATGGCGTCAAGGTTTAGAGTTGGTTACATAGGTAGTGCACAAGCATCAATCTTAAGCGAGCCCCCCCCCCCCCCCCCCCGGTCTTTGATTGGTGTGTCGCGCACCTAACAAAAATAACCTAACTATTCCTCTACTTATGTAGTCTTCCTGTAGGGGTCGAATCCAAGAGACTAATGGTTCAAAGTGGTTGTATTGACTTCAATTAGAGCTAGAAAGTATCAAAATAAGAGGACATTGATGTAAACTAAAAACTAAAGGAATTTCAAACTAATTGGAAATATCAAGAATGAAAACAATTCTAGGTTATAAGATTCCACTAACAAAAATTCATTCACAAGCAATTCCCTTTTTCCTTGACCAATTAATCAACTTTCATAGGATGAAAGCGCTTTAATAATACTAATGATTTCTTTCGATCAATCAAAAGTTCCTTAACAAAAAAATCCTACCTATTTTCATGAGTAAACATTTAAAGGACTTTAGCATAGAATCCTAAAATCCTAACAAAGTTCACCATCTTCTTTCGTGATGGTTTCCTTTATCTCAATATATATAAGCCTATATATTTTATTATGAGAAACTTTTTATGACTATTAATGATCGAAAAATATAATTAGTAGATAATAATAAATGAACATGAAATATAAATCCCAAGACATTGAAAAGTAATAACATTGATTATATATATTGTCCAACACTCACAACGAAAAAAATCAATTAGATAATAATGAAACGAAACATAACAACTGAACCATTGCATGTATTTGGTCAACTAACACTAACTACAAAAGTAACAATGAAAATGAACATGTCTAATATATTGCAAGCCTAACTACATTAAGATAAAGGAATCCGTCATGAAAGAGGCGAATTTATCGCGAACCTTACAAGCTCCGTAGGGGTGAACGAGTCTCTCTTGGTTGGTTGAAAACCTGAATACAAATATAAATTATGTAATTTTCAGTCAAAATTTCGACATCATCACCTCCCCTAAAAGTTGAATCAAACCAATTTTCGACAATCCATAAAACCTTAAAATTAAACCAACAACCAAAACACACCTGATAAACCATATATTTGTCTAAACAGATCTAAATAAACCAGTATTTCTCCAACTAGACCATAATTAACCAATATATTCCAAAACAGATCTAAATAAATGCACATATGTCCAAACCATACCTTAATAAACCATATTTGTCTAAATATGAGGTAACATACTATTAGTTTCATCTAAACATAGATTGCTCCTTTCACTTCATCTAACAATGTCACTTACACACAACATGAGCATGAAGTTAACGAGCAATTAACAATTATTTTGGGAAAAATGATGCAAATTTAACTAAAATATTTAGTCCTTCATTCTTGCATCTAGATATCGCAGTGTGGGAATTTAGCTAGTTTCATCTCTTAAATGAACAGAAGAAGCACATATGGTGGTGCCAAAAACTAAAAAAAGCCTTCACTATTTAACAAATGGTGATTTCGAATGCATCACACATCAGTGGATGTAAATCCTAAAATTCTGCAATGTACATGCATAATTTAGATAGATTATACATTCAGAGGAAAATATGTTGAATTCACTAGTATCCCATAACGAATAAACAGATGCCAAATAAAACTCAAGGTGACGAAAGGCTGTAAAATCTCTAACCACGAGACATATACTACAAAAGAAGCATCAATCTTCTGACATCCCCATTAGCAACTAAATGCAAGCTTATGCTTGTACACTATACAACGGAAAGAAATAGCAACACAAGGAACATAATGACAGTATCAGAGCACCACTAACCCGAGACTTGGACCATGAAGGTCAACCATGTCATCTGAATGCCCCTAATTTCCTGGCTCTTGTACAATACAGTAAGATCCTTAACTGACTTACCATACTGTCGAATCCATGCCCCTCTTATCGCCAATGAATGGAAAGGTTGAATCCAAAACCCAAATTGAGTCATGACTCATGCCTTAACCTCTTTCCCATGTATCAAACACAAGTCAAACAAAGGCCTTCAATTATAAGATAGAATTTAAATATTAATAGTCAGAAAAACATTTAACTTCTTATACTGAAGAAAATCATCCAAAACATTCTCTAGCGTATTTTTTTGTTTCTAATTACTTTGTACTAATTAATTTGGGTATTATACATACATATATTATATATATTATAATATATATATATATATATATATATATATATATATATATATATATATATATATATATATATATATATATATATATATATATATATATATATATATATATATATATCAGGATCCCACTAAAACCTTACTTTAGTGAAAACTAGGCATTTTAGATATATATTTAGGACATTTTGTATTTAGGACATTTGCATATATAATTTAGGACATTTTTCGAATTTAGACATTTGTACAAACAATTTAGGACATTTTTGTGATTTAGGACATTTATACGATTTAGGATTTAACGATTTTGGACATTTCCATATACATATTAGGACATTTCTGCATAGAGTGCTGACGTGACGTGGCATTGGGGTTGCTTACGTGGCGTTGGACGCCTGACGTGAGGATGACATGGGCTGACGTGCATTGGGGTGTGTTGACGTGGCATTGGGGTGTGCTGACGTGACATGGTGGTGCTGCCACGTAGCGCACATCACTGCCATGTCACGTCAGTGCTGACGTGCATGTGGACGTCAAAACCGCCCACTCAGCACCCCAGGACACATCAGCATGCTGCCACGTCACATCAGCACTGACGTGGCGCTTACGTGCATACTAATGTGTCCTGAGGTGCTGACGGGGTGCTGACGTGGCGACTTATGTGCATTGGTGGCATCTGACGTGGTTTGCTGAAGTGTATGGTAGAGATTTAATTTAGTTCAATGGATGTGCTTTAAATTTCTAAAGATTAATGGTTGAGATTTAAGGTTTTATTTTCACGAAATCAATTGGTTTTCACATGATCCTTTTCGACATAATAAGTAATTATTCGACATAATCTTCAATTTAGAAACAAGAAAACTACGCAGTGAAGAAATACCTCATCTTCTCGAGCACATTTGACATCTCCGCTATCTTCCTCTTAGCTCTCTTATGAGTTCCGAGCTTCGGTCTTTTCTAATAACTACCGAAGATGCATCGTTTGCCTTACCAAATACTTCAACGGCTCAGTAATCCTCTACTCATAGGAAGAAGGACTAGAAACCTCACAATGAGAGTCATCACAAAGTGTACCCTCTTAACTGGTTTTCTGCAGATTAGGTTTCCAGCATAAAACACGTTAGATAAGTTGAAAAACTGAAGTCTGATAAGGAAAAATAAAGAAATGTTTTTCACCAAAAGTTCCCATACATTGTATTTATTACCAATTAATCCAACTTATTTCGTCACTTTTTAAGATATTTACACCCAATTTAGGACACAAACACTACGACACAATTCCACAAAAGCATTTCGTCAAATG